>WNWK01003975.1:32500-151260 GCA_009830355.1 Cherax destructor | reverse complement strand
TTAAAATAGTGTGTTGCATGAGAATGGGAGTGTTGCTGTTTGTTTATTCTCTACTAACTTGTACAACTTGTACACAATGTAAGAGTACAGTGGTACCTCAAGTTACGATATTTTTTCGTTCGAGAATGCTGTTCAAGTGCCATTACCAAACGAATTTATCCCCATAAGGAATAATGTAAAATAGACTAGTGTCGCGTGGGTCTTGGGAGAGATATATAGGAGGTCAAAGATACTCCTTGTTGGATGGTTACGGTATATTTACAGTAAGTGAAGGAGAGTCCAGCCACCCGTCTGTCTCGCCTGTAGGTCTAACGTTAGTGAGGGAGAGTGCCTATGAGAGGCTGTGCACATGCGCTGAGCCTCTGACGTCAGTGGGTACCGTGACGTCACACGCAAAGGGACCAGCTGTATAAAAGGAAAGATACACTACACAAGTGTATATATGATACTGACACGACACTTGTCCTTTTACACCCCCAAAAATATACCTACAAAAGCATTTAAAAAAATAAACTGGTCACAGACCGGGCCGCGGGGGCGTTGACCCCTGGAATTCTCTCCAGGTAGACTCCAGGTAGACATAAAAGGGCGATTTTGGGGACCATCGTAACTCGAGGTACCACTGTACAGTGGACCCCCGAGTTTCGTAAACACGGAAATCGTACATTTATGTAAGTATAATATTGTAAGTGCTTGTGGAAAAGTATTTTTGGGGGTCTGAAATAGACTAACCTACGTGACATTTTTCCTTAACCCTTTGGGGGTCGACAGGCCTTCTCAGGAAAGTGTTCCTGGGGTCGAAAATTTTTTGGAAAAAAAAAAATTATTTTTTTCTTATGAAATGATAGAGAATCTTTTTCCGATCATAACGCCACCAAAATTATGAAATTTGATCGAAAGCTAACGGAATTATGCTTTCGCGAAGTTAGCGGTAGCCATGACACTTACGCATCGGCGATTTTGCCCACTTTGAGCCCTATTTTCGACAAATTCCAATGTTTCAGTCTCCTAAAATTATAGCTATTTCGCTAGAACTCCATTTCTTCTATCGATTGAGTACTAGAAACCGCCTATTTACCTATTTCATCTAACCAAAATAGTGGTCAGAAAATGGCAATTTTCCAATTTCACACAAATTTCAAACGATGCCAATTTCAAAATAGGGTCCAGAGTAAACAAGGCAGACATTCCTGGCACTAAAATAACATGTTCTCTGTTCATTAGTCACGTCTCCAGGCCTCTGTTCCATTACTTTTGCTTTTCATTTTGAATTTTTATTCTCACAAAAAATAGAAGATTTACTGTTATGTATACAACTGCATCATTGTAAAAATGGTATAAATAATATCAGAGCACTTGTGCATGAATATAAGACTCGCCAGTTGATGTGTATTGGAGGCATGGTGTGATTTGTTTACTCTTGAACATCGTCAAAAATCGAACATTTTCGCTACTTTGAGCTCAATTTCCAGGTACTTGTCATTGTCATACCAATCAAAATCATCTTTATTTCTGTAATATATCTTCCATTCTATCAAATGAGACCAAGAAAACGAGAATACATCAATAAAAACCCTACGAAACTCGACTGCAAAATCGCTGTTTTAATCGAAAAAAACGGTCAGAGTTTTTTTTCTCTCATTATACAGTGTGTACTGCAAGATTTTTTTTATACTGCGCACACTGACCACACAGACCCATTCTTTCATATGTATGCCTACCAGACGTTTTCTGCTTAAATTGAGGCCGCTAGAATTTGGGCGTACTAGTACGGCACCAACCCCTGCTCGTAAAACGTACTAGTACGGCACCGACCCCCAAAGGGTTAAGGGAGTAAATTCGTTCGGTAATGGCACTTGAGCAGACTTCAGGAGTGATGTTTTTACGAAACTCGGGGGTCCACTGTATTTGTATTGTGAGGTAATTATTATTATAATAAAAAAAAATATTTTGAGGTAAAAGTTTCACAAACTGTTATAAACGTATGTGAATGAACAAAAAGTGGACACATTAATACGCATTCATTTCGCCTGACTGAGTGATCGCCCACTACCTGTTCAGTTTGTTTTTTTACCTTGTCTGAACTCCGTATCTTGTTCTCTCTCTCGTTTACTCTTTCGTTAACTAGTTGGCTCTCATAGACTATGGCGTCTAAGCTTAGTTGTGATAAAAAGAGGAGTCGTAAGCCTCTTACTTTAAGTGCCATGTTAGAAATGATTAAACTAAGTGAACTGACTTTTTTGAGTTATCCTAGGTGCTCTACGCATATTCTGCTATGTATGATAATGTATGTAACTGTATTTGTGTATATACCTGAATAAACTTACTAACAAGATATATGTTGATCGCTGAGATAGCCATCAAATACAGTTACATATAGAAGCATATATGTAGAGAACCCAGGATAACCCAAGAGTATCAGCTAACACTCTTGCTAGGAGTTAATGCTGCTGGGGATTGCAAGTTAAAACCTATGATAATTTATCACTCAGAGAATCCTAGGGCCCTAAAGAACTATGCAAAAGGTAGCCTCCCTGTTTATTATAAATCCAATTCGAAAGCTTGGATGACTACTGATCTTTTCGTAAATTGGTTCACAGACTATTTTAAGCCTACAGTTGAGGCTTACTGCAAGGAAAAAAAAATCCTTTTAATGTTTTACTTGTTTTAGACAATACCCTGCCACTCACCTCTCACACATCAATGTTAATACTTTAAGGTAAGTAATAAGTGTACTCTGTGTGTGTATCTTACTTTTTATTGTGTTTTTTAATGCCTTGTGCTATTGCTAACCCAATATAAGTTAGTGTAAGCTTGTTGTCTGGCATTTATATGCATTTATAAGTGGAAAAAATGGTGTTCTGCTTTTTGGGGATGTCTGCTTAACCCTTTGGGGGTCGACAGGCCTTCTCAGGAAAGTGTTCCTGGGGTCGAAATTTTTTTGGAAAAAAAAAAATTATTTTTTTCTTATGAAATGATAGAGAATCTTTTTCCGATCATAACGCCACCAAAATTATGAAATTTGATCGAAAACTAACGGAATTATGCTTTCGCGAAGTTAGCGGTAGCCATGACACTTACGCATCGGCGATTTTGCCCACTTTGAGCCCTATTTTCAACAAATTCCAATGTTTCAGTCTCCTAAAATTATAGCTATTTCACTAGAACTCCATTTCTTCTATCGATTGAGTACAAGAAAACGCCTATTTACCAATTTCATCTACCCAAAATAGTGGTCAGAAAATGGCAATTTTCCAATTTCACACAAATTTCAAACGATGCCAATTTCAAAATAGGGTCCAGAGTAAACAAGGCAGACATTCCTGGCACTAAAATAACATGTTATCTGTTCATTAGTCACGTCTCCAGGCCCCTGTTCCATTACTTTTGCTTTTCATTTTGAATTTTTATTCTCACAAAAATAGAAGATTTTCTGTTATGTATACAACTGCATCATTGTAAAAATGTTATAAATAATATCAGAGCACTTGTGCATGAATATAAGACTCGCCAGTTGATGTGTATTGAGGCATGGTGTGATTTGTTTACTCTTGAACATCGTCAAAAATCGAACATTTTCACTACTTTGAGCTCAATTTCAAGGTACTTGTCATTGTCATACCAATCAAAATCATCTCTATTTCTGTAATATATCTTCCATTCTATCAAATGAGACCAAGAAAACGAGAATACATCAATAAAAAACATACGAAAATCGACTGCAAAGTCGCTGTTTTAATCGAAAAAAACGGTCAGAGTTTTTTTTTTCTCATTATGCAGTGTGTACTGCAGGATTTTTTTTATACTGCGCACACTGACCACACAGACCCATTCTTTCATATGTATGCCTACCAGACGTTTTCTGCTTAAATTGAGGCCGCTAGAATTTGGGCGTACTAGTACGGCACCAACCCCTGCTCGTAAAACGTACTAGTACGGCACCGACCCCCAAAGGGTTAAGGCACTAGCCTGGAACCTAACCTGCCATATAAGTGGGGCCCTACTGTATATATATACTACAGTGGACCCCCGAATTTCGTACTGCTCCCAACTCGAACAATTATGTAAGTGTATTTTTGTAAGTGCTTTTGTAAGTATATTTTTGGGTGTCTAAATGGACTAACCTAATTTACATTATTCCTTATGGGAACAAATTCGTTTGGTAACGGCACTTGAACAGCATCCTGGAATGAATTGTGGCCGATAACTGGGGGTCCACTGTTTATATATACAGATATATACTGTAGGGCCCCACTTATACGACAGGTTAGGTTCCAGGCTACCGCCGTAAAGCAGAAATTGTCGTAAAGTGGAATGCCCTTTTTTCCACTTATAAATGCATATAAATGCTAGATAACAAGTTTACACTAACTTATATTAAGTTAGTAATAGAACTAGGCATTAAAAAACACAATTAAAAGTTAAATACATACACAGTACATTCATTACTTACCTTAAAATATTTGTAGTCTTAATGTAGGGTGAGAGGTGAGTAGTATTTATTTGTAGGTGTGGGGAGGTATGGTAGCCAGCCAGGCTAGGCCACCCCATCCACTCATAATAAACTACGACATTTAAAGCGACCCAGAGCGATAAAATGCATATACGTACAGTTCACTCATTACTTACCTTAAAATATCTGTAGTTTTAATGTAGGGTGAGAGGTGAGTAAACAAGATAAAATGAATAAACGAGAGAGAGAGAGAGAGAATGAATAAATGAGAGAGGCCAGAGACGCGGAGTATATAAACAAACAGATGGACACGTCTGGGTTTGGTTCATAGTAAGGAAGTAAGTATGTTTATTCAGGTATACACAAATACAGTTACATAGAGTAGTATTATTATTATTATTATAAAAAAAGTACTAAACCTACAAGGGTCATACAGCGCAGCATAGATTATTATACATAGCAGCATATGTGTAGGGGACCTAGGATAACCCCAAAAAAGTCAAAGTGACTTATTTACACTGGGGTATAAGTTACTTTGTCTGACTTTTTTGGATTATCCTGGGTTCTCTACACATATGCTGCTACGTATGTATAATAATCTATGTAACTGTATTTGTGTATACCTGAATAAACTTACTTCCTTACTTTGAACCAAAACCAAACATGTTCGTCTGTTTGTTTATATACTCCACATCTCTGGCCCCTCTCATTTACTTATTCTCTCTCTCTCTCTCGTTTATTCATTTTATCTTGTTTACTCACCTCTCACCCTACATTAACCCTTAAACTGTCCACACGTAGATATACGTTCGCGTGCATACTGCTCCGAACGTAGATCTACATTTTTTTCAAATGCTTTTAACCTTGCCACGATAAGCCTGAGTTGCCTAGAGATTAGAGAATGGGTCTGTGCACTCAGTGTGTGCAGTATTACAACATGTGGGAATGACAAACAAAATGCACTCTTCATTTTAAAGAAAAAGAACAATTTATTTTTTTCTCAAAATATTTGGTCAGCTACGCACGTGAATGTATATCTACGTGTGGACAGTTTAAGGGTTAAGACTACAAATATACAGTTCACGTATATATACGTGAACTGTATATGCATTTTATCGCTCTGGGACTCTTTAAATGTCGTAGTTTATTATGAGTGGATGGGGTGGGGTGGCCTGGCTGGCTACCATACCTCCCCACACCTGACTTCCTACGTTCCTGACTTCCACGTTTGTATTATACCCTAATACAAACACTTTACATTATGTACAAGTTGTCTCCACGTTGGTACAGTAGAATAAATAAAGAACAACACTCCCATTCTCATGTAACACCATTTTTAGATGAAATGATGCTCTGAGTGAAGGCATGCAAAAGGAATGATTTTCTACAGTTACCCCCAGTAATATTATTGTGTACACATTTTCTTTGGTGTTGAACTAGAGTGATTATTATTGCGTATTATTATTATCATTATTAATATGGCGTGAAGACTAATAAGACACTCTTAGTGATTTTAATGTGTACCTGCAAGTCATTTTACTTGTTCCATTCTCTCTAAATGACCAAGCCCCTCTTCAGCCCTCTTAACTAATACTTTTAGTAATTCCACACCTCCTTTTGATTTCCACACTACAAATTTTCTGCATAATATTTACACCACACATTGCCCTTAGACAGGACATCTCCACTGCCTCCAACCGCCTCCTCGCTGCAGCATTTACAACCCATGCTTCACACCCATATAAGAGTGTTGGTACCACTATACTCTCATACATTCCCTTCTTTGCCTCCATGGATAATGTTCTTTGTCTCCACAGATACCTCAACACACCACTCACGTTTTTTCTTTCATCAATTCTATGGTTTACCTCATCCTTCATAAACCTATCCACTGACAATTAAACCCCCAAATACAGTGGACCCCCGAGTTTCGTAAACCCTGGAAATCGTACAATTATGTAAGTATAATATTGTAAGTGCTTGTGGAAGTGTATTTTTGGGGGTCTGAAATAGACTAACCTACGTGACATTTTTCCTTAAGGGAGTAAATTCGTTCGGTAATGGCGCTTGAGCAGACTTCAGGAGTGAAGTTTTTACGAAACTCGGGGGTCCACTGTATCTGAAAACATTCACTTCTTCCATACTCCCTCCCTCCAATGTGATATCCAATTTTTCTTTATCTAAATCATTTGATACCCATATAACCTTACTCTTATCTATGTTCACTTTTAACTTTCTTCCTTTACACACCCTCTCAAAACTCATCCACTAACCTTTGCAACTTCTCTTCAGAATCTCCCAAAGGACAGTATCATCAGCAGAAAGTAACTGTATCAACTCTTATTTTGCATTTGAATCCACATAATTTGATTCCATTCCTCTCCCCAACACCCTAGCATTTACTTCTTTTACAACCCCATCTATAAATATGTTAAACAACCATGGTGACATTACACATCTTTGTCTAAGACCTACTTTTACTGGAAAGTAATCTCCCTCTCACCTACACACCCTAAGCTGAGCTTCACTATCCTCAAAAAAACTTCACAGAATTTAGTAACTTACCACCTATTACATACACTTGCAACATCTGCCACGTTTCTTCCCTATCCACCCTATCATATGCCTTTTCTAAATCCATAAAAGCAACGAAACTTCCCTACCTTTATCTAAATATTGTTCGCTTACATGCTTCGCTGTAAACACTTGGTCCACACATCCCCTACGCATTCTAAAGCTTCCTTGTTCATCTGCGATCTGGCTCTCCGTCTTACCTCTAATTCTTTTAATAATAACTCTACCATACACTTTACTAGGTATACTCAGTAGGCTTGTTCCCCTATAATTTCTAAATTGTTTTCTCCCCTTCCTTTTATATAAAGGAATTATGCATGATCTCTGCCAGTCCCTAGGTACCTTCCCTCTGTTTCATATATTTATTGAACAAAAGTACCAACCACTCCAAAATAATATCTCCACTTGCTTTTAACATTTCTGTCATGATCCCATCAGTTCCAGCTGCTTTATCCCCTTTCATTCTACCTAATGCCTCATGCACCTCCCCCACACTAACATCTGGCTCTTCTTCCCTCCTAGAAAATGTTATACCTCCCTGCCAGTGCATGAAATCACTGCCTCCCTCTCTTCATCAATATCTAACAGTACCTCAAAATGTTCCTATAATCTTCCCAATACCTCCAACTCCCCATCTACTGACTTCCCTATTCTGTTTTTAGCTGTCAAGTCCAGTTGTTCCCTAGGCTTTCTTAACCTATTTATCTCCAAAAGTTTTTCTTATTCTCAGCAAAATTTGTTGACAGCACCTCACCCACTCTATCATTTGCTCTCCTTTTGCACTCCTTCACCACTCTCTTCACCACTTTTACTTTCCAAATACTCCACTGTTCTTATATCACCTCTGCTTTGTAAAAACCTCACATAAGCAAACTTTTTCTCCCTTATCACAGCCTTTACCTCATCATTCCATCAATCACTTCTCTTTCCTCCAGCATTCACCCTCCTATATCACCAATATGGTGTCCCATAGCTCGATTACTAGCACACTCAGCTCACACACTAAGGTCTGGTGATCGATCCCCGCAATAGGTGGAAACATTAGAGCGTGTTTCCTTAAGACACCTGCTGTCCATGTTCACCTAGCAGTAGTCGACTGATGCTGGTCGCATCCTAGGCAAAAAATTTGCCCAAAATGCTCTGCATAACATGGGGCTCTCTATATAGTAGTACAGTGGACCCCCGAGTTTCGTAAAAACTTCACTCCTGAAGTCTGCTCAAGTGCCATTACCGAACGAATTTACTCCCTTAAGGAAAAATTTCACGTAGGTTAGTCTATTTCAGACCCCCAAAAATACACTTCCACAAGAACTTACAAAATTATACTTACATAATTGCACGATTTCCGGGGTATTCGTTAACCGAGGGTCCACTGTATGTCATTGATGTCAGCTATGGTCTGTATACACTGTACATGTACTTGTCGAAATAAAGATTATTAACCCGTAAACGGTCCAAACGTGTATATATACGTTTACTACCCCAGTGCCCCGAATATTTTGAAAAAAAAAAATAGTTTTTTTTTTTATAGAAATAAAGAGCACATTTTCTAAGTGTTATAGGATATAAAAAAAATTTAGGCCTCAGATAAGAGGCCGAGAAGTTGGCACTGGATGCTCACCTGACGGCAACATCGAGTCCTGCCGCTTGCAGAAGTGTTGCCGATATACCTTTTTTTCTTGTTTTTATATTATTTTATATAATTTTTATGTTCTGATAATTACAATTTATAGTAGTTGTTTGTTCTAACACTAATATTAGGTACTGAAATTGTACTCAAATTGTCAAAAACACACTGACAGGTGGACATTTACACCTGCCTTGGTCATTTACTATTGTCTAGGAATATATACAAAGTATTTATAGGTCCCAGCAATGTTTTGGATTCGTGGGAATATATAATACTACTACTACTACTAATAATAATAGGAATAATAATAAGAATAATGAAAATAATAATAATAAGAAGAATAAGAATGATAAGTTCCCTTGAAGCATGATGTAAGACAAGTCAGTCCACTGCTGACAGTGATAAGATAAGATAATTGGTGACATTTGATGAGCGTACGCGAGGGTGCAGTGATAAGATAAGAGGTGACATTTGATGAGCATCCCCCTCTGTTTTCACTGTTACACAAACATATCTGTCTGTCAAACTCTGTCTATCTGTCTGTCAAGCTCTCTATCTGTGTCTGTCAAGCTCTCTGTCTGTCTGTCTGTCAAGCTCTCTGTCTGTCTGTCAAGCTCTCTATATGTCTGTCTGTCAAGCTCTCTGTCTGTCAAGCTCTCTATCTGTCAAACTCTCTATCTGTCAAGCTCTCTGTCTATCTGCCTGTCAATCAAGCTCTCTGTCTATCTGCCTGTCAATCAAGCTCTCTGTATATCTGCCTGTCAATCAAGCTCTCTAGTCTATCTGTCTGTCCGTCTAGCATCTAGCTCTCCCGTCTCAGAGAGATCCACTCCTGAACCAACACGTCTGGTTCCTGAGCAAGTGTAAATACGTATTTGCCAGTCATCATTACACATTATACCTACAAGCAGAGTATAGAACTTTGTCTGGATTTTTTGGATTATCCTAGGAAATTTACACTGTATAATTGTATTTGTGTACCTGTGAGACAGAGATAGACAGACTCAGATAGACAAGCATAGGTTATAAGATATTCTGAAAGGATGTTGCACAAATGTTGCACATGGGTTATTATCAAGGATTTTGATATTTCCTCGACCACTTATGGCCATATCCACCTCAGAGCCACTAAACATCACTTTCCACTTAAAATGGGTGAGTTAATACTACATGACATCAGTGAATCCCATGTGTTTGGCTCGCTGTTTGCTCTAGCTGGCGCTCAATTGAACTGGTGCTCCCACAAGGTACTAAGTGGTCCCAGATTTTTTTAATACAGCACACACCAAGGGCTAAGACCCATTCTATGCTGACCAGGCATCTCAGGCCAATCGTGCCAAATTTGGAGGCGGGAAAAATAAAACGTAAATATACTTTTGGGGCAGTATTGGTACTAACGTATATATATGTTTGGACTGTTTACAGGTTAAAAAACTTCTGCCCCACATTCGAACCATGCATTTTTAAAACTATCCCACCCCTCTTCAACCCCTGCACTACCTATAGTCTCACTAGCCCACCTTTCTTCCAATAGTTGCTTATATCTCATCCTAACCTCCTCCTCCCTTAGTTTATAAACTTTCACCTCCTTTTGCCCCATCTACCTCTTACTCTAACTGTTGCTACAACTAAATAATGATCTAATATATCTGTTGCCCCTCTGTAAACATGCACATCCTGAAGTCTACCCATCAACCTTTTATCCACCAATACATAGTCTGACAAACTACTTTCATTATGCCATATATCATATCTTGTATACTTATTCTCTTTTTCTTAAAATATGTATTGCTTATTACCAAACCTCTTTCTATACATTGTTCAGTTAAAGGCCCCCATTATCATTTACCCCTAGCACTCCAAACTTACCTACCACGTTCTCTCTCTCTCTCTCTCTCTCTCTCTCTCTCTCTCTCTCTCTCTCTCTCTCTCTCTCTCTCTCTCTCTCTCTCTCTCTCTCTCTCTCTCTCTCTCTCTCTCTCTCTCTCTCTCTCTCTCTCTCTCTCTCTCTCTCTCTCTCTCTCTCTCTCTCTCTCTCTCTCTCTCTCTCTCTCTCTCTCTCTCTCTCTCTCTCTCTCTCTCTCTCTCTCTCTCTCTCTCTCTCTCTCTCTCTCTCTCTCTCTCTCTCTCTCTCTCTCTCTCTCTCTCTCTCTCTCTCTCTCTCTCTCTCTCTCTCTCTCTCTCTCTCTCTCTCTCTCTCTCTCTCTCTCTCTCTCTCTCTCTCTCTCTCTCTCTCTCTCTCTCTCTCTCTCTCTCTCTCTCTCTCTCTCTCTTCTCTCTCTCTCTCTCTCTCTCTCTCTCTCTCTCTCTCTCTCTCTCTCTCTCTCTCTCTCTCTCTCTCTCTCTCTCTCTCTCTCTCTCTCTCTCTCTCTCTCTCTCTCTCTCTCTCTCTCTCTCTCTCTCTCTCTCTCTCTCTCTCTCTCTCTCTCTCTCTCTCTCTCTCTCTCTCTCTCTCTCTCTCTCTCTCTCTCTCTCTCTCTCTCTCTCTCTCTCTCTCTCTCTCTCTCTCTCTCTCTCTCTCTCTCTCTCTCTCTCTCTCTCTCTCTCTCTCTCTCTCTCTCTCTCTCTCTCTCTCTCTCTCTCTCTCTCTCTCTCTCTCTCTCTCTCTCTCTCTCTCTCTCTCTCTCTCTCTCTCTCTCTCTCTCTCTCTCTCTCTCTCTCTCTCTCTCTCTCTCTCTCTCTCTCTCTCTCTCTCTCTCTCTCTCTCTCTCTCTCTCTCTCTCTCTCCCCCCCCCATCCTTCCTTCCTTCCTTTACAAAATTAAAATTAAAATTCTTGATTTCTGTTAATATTACAATGTGGGGTTTACATATTTTATGGTATTATTACATATTATTAAATACTTATTACAAGAAGGCCACTAGTATGCCTAGGTATGCCTAGGCATTTCGGACAGACTAATACAGTGGTCCCCCGAGTTTCGGTCATACAGTGGACCCCCGCCTAACGAGCAAAATTCATTCCAGAAGCCTGCTCAAGTGCCATTACCGAACGAATTTACTCCCTTAAGGAATAATGTCACGTAGGTTAGTCTATTTCAGACCCCCAAAAATACACTTCCACAAGCACTTACAATATTATACTTACATAATTATACGATTTCCGGGGTATTCGTTACTCGGAGGTCCATTGTAATTCATTCCAGAAAGCTGTTCAAGTGCCATTACCGAACAAATTTGTTCCCTTAAGGAAAAATGTAAATTAGATTAGTCCTTTCAGACTCCCAAAAATACACATACAAAAGCACTTACAATATTAGACTTACATAATTGTTCGATTTCCGAGGTGACCGAAGGACAGGAAGAAAGAAAGGACAAGATGAAAGGAAGGAAGGAATGTAGGAAGGAAGGTAAGAAGGAATGTAGGAAGGAAGGAAGGACGGAATGATGACCCAAACACAACAACCAGCTTCCAGAAGCTTATAGCAGTTCTAGGCACATGTCCAGTGACTGTGTGTGTATATATAGAAACCAGAAGGAAGAAAGGAAGGACGAGATGAAAGGTAGTAAGGAAGGAAGTTAGGAAGGTAGGAAGGAAGGAAGGTAGGTAGGAAGGAAGGAATGTAGGAAGGAAGGTAAGAAGGAATGTAGGAAGGAAGGAAAGAATGACGACCCAGATGACCATCAACCTAGGATAACTACCTAACACAACTGCCTGCTACTACTTTGAGGAAAACTGCTCACAAGAGATGTTTTGTCTGTGCACATACAAAAAAAGCCCACAAAAATGCAGACACTCGTTTTATGTGTGAGGAATGTAAAACACCACTGTGCATAGAACCATGTTTCAAAGAGTTCCACAAGCTGCAGAACTTCTATGAACATGTCCAGTGACTGTACATTTGTATATATATTGTATTGTTGGTTTGTGTAAACAAGTTTTGTAAATAATATAATGATAATAATGTTTGTGTGGTTATTGTGTTGGATAGAACGAGTGTATATATGTACATTGCACCTTACTTTGGTCTCACAGGCCACATAAGTTACGTAAAAAAATAAAATAGTGAATAAAACAAGAAATCTACAAATGGAAGTAAACAAAAGTTTACTGAGTGAGCGGCATTCGCTGCTGTTGCCATACGCTGCTGTTGCCATACGCTGCTCATTTTCTGCCAAATTTATGCCTCCATATCTCGGTAAGTACTGATCACAAAAAAAAAATTTAGGATAAAAACAATCAGAAAAATAATCTTAACATTTTGATAAGAATTTTTTTTTTTTTTTTTTTTAATATTTCCCGACATAGAATGACAGTTTCAGAAAGGGGCCTCTGACAGTCAAAGGGTTTAAGGCCGCCACAGTTAAAAGCTGTTTCACAGGGTACTGTACTCGTTCCCATCCTTTCCTCATCCTCACATCCAACATAGAGAAGCGAAACAGCATCATATCTTCCTCTGTAGATTATATTAGAATTTGCACGAGTGTCATCCATTGAAGACACTGCCAATCTTTAGGAGGAAATAAATCAAGTCTTCAAATGGGTTGCAGAAAACAATATGATGTTCGATGAAGACAAATTCCAGCTACTCCATTACGGAATACTTGAGGAATTAAAAGCTAGATTGGAATATAAGATCAATTGTAACCACACAGTAGTGTGGGCAACTAATCTGAAGGACTTAATAGTGATAATGTCAGAGGATCTCACCTTGAAGGACCTCAACAGTGTCATTATAACAGCTGTAAGGAAAGTGATATGATGGATAATGAAAACCTTCAAAACAAGCCAGTGATGATCCTCTAAGTCAGCTCTTTCTAGGCTGAAATACTGCTGTACACTAACAGCCCCTTTCAAGGGAGGTGAAATTGCAGAATGTACCTAGGACCTTCACTACAGGTATAAGTACAGTCAAGCACCTCAATTACTGGAAATGTTTGAAGTCCCTTGACTGTACTCCCTGGAGTACAGACAAGAAAGGTACATCATAATTTACACCTGGAAAATCCTAGAGGGACTGGTCAGAGAAATAGCAAACATCGAACTAAAACTAAAGGAATCTTACAGGAATCAAGAAACGGAGGAAGAATTAAAAGCCATAAATGAAATTGAAAGAAACCCAAAGATTTCTTTTCTTATGCCAAATCAAAGTCGAGAACAACATCCAGTATTGGGCCCCTACTTAAATGGGATGGGTCTTACACAGATGACATCAAGGAAATGAGTGAGCTACTAAAGTCCCAGTATGACTCAGTTTTTGGCGAGCCGCTAACCAGACTGAGAGTCGAAGACCTAAATGAATTTTTTATGAGAGTGCCACAGAACTTGGTAGACGCAAACCTATCTGACATTATGCTGATGCCAAATGACTTCAAAAAGGCGATAAATGACATGCCCATGCACTAAGCCCCAGGCCCAGACTCATGGAACTCAGTGTTCATCAAGAACTGCAAGAAGCCCCTATCACATGCTTTTAACATCCTATGGAGAGGGAGCATGGACACTGGGGTCGTCCCAGAGTTACTCAAAACAACAGACAGCCCCACTCCACAAAGGGGGCAGTAAAGCAATAGCAAAGAACTACAGACCAATAGTGCTAATGTCCTATATCATAAAAATCTTTGAAAGGCTTCTAAGAAGCAAGATCGCCACTCATCTAGATACCCATCAATTACACAACCCAGGGCAGCATGGGTTTAGAGCAGGTTGCTCCTGTCTGTCCCAACTACTGGACCACTACGACAAGGTCCTGGATACTCTAGATGACAAAAAGAATGCTGATGTTATATACACAGACTTTGCAAAAGCCTTTGACAAGTTTGACCATGGTGTAATAGCACACAAAATGCGTGATAAAGGAATAACAGGAAAAGTTGGTAGATGGATCTATAATTTCCTAACAAATAAAACACAAAGAGTAGTAGTCAACAGAGTAAAGTCTGAGGCGGCTACGGTGAAAAGCTCTGTTTCACAAAGCACAGTACTCGCTCCCATCTTGTTCCTCATCCTCATATCTGACATAGACAGGGATATAAGCCACAGTGCCGTGTCTTCCTTTGCAGATGACACCCGAATCTGCATGACAGTGTCAACCATTGAAGACACTGCAAGACTCCAAGCAGACATCAACCAAATCTTTAAATGGGCTGCAGAAAACAATATGAAGTTCAATGATGAGAAATTTCAATTACGTACTCCGATATGGAAAACGTGAGGAAATTAAAATTTCATCAGAGTATAAAACAAATTCTAACCACACAATAGAGCGAAAAACTAATGTCAAAGACCTGGGAGTGATCATGTCAGAGGATCTCACCTTCAAGGACCATAACACTAGGAATTGCATCTGCTAGAAAAATGACAGGATGGATAATGAGAACCTTCAAAACCAGGGATGCCAAGCCCATGATGACACTTTTCAGGTCGCTTGTTCTATGTAGGCTGGAATATTGCTGCACACTAATTGCACCTTTCAAGGCAGGTGAAATTGCTGATCTAGAAAATGTGCAGAGAACTTTCACGGCACGTATAACTGCGATAAACCACCTCAATTACTGGGAACGCCTGAAGTTCCTAAACCTGTACTCCCTAGAGGGATTAGTTCCAAACTTGCACACGAAAATCACTCCCTATGAAAGCAAAAGACTCGGCAGACAATGCAACATCCCCTCAATGAAAAGCAGGGGTGCCACTAGCACGTTGAGAGACAACACAATAAGTTTTAGGGGCCCAAGACTGTTCAACCCTGGCTGTCTTCAAGCAGGCACTGGACAGACACCTAAAGTCAGTACCTGACCAGCGGGGCTGTGGTTCGTACGTTGGACTGCGTGCGGCCAGCAGTAACAGCCTGGTTGATCAGGCCCTGATCCACCATGAGGCCTGGTCACAGACCAGGCTGCGGGGGAATTGACCTCTGGAACTCTCTCCAGGTAAATCTGCACAAAAATCACTCACTGTGAAAGCGAAAGACTCGGCAAATAGTGCAGTACAGTGGACCCCCGAGTTTCGTAAAAACTTCACTCCTGAAGTCTGCTCAAGTGCCATTACCGAACGAATTTACCCCCTTAAGAAAAAATGTCACGTAGGTTAGTCTATTTCAGACCCCCAAAAATACTTTTCCACAAGCACTTACAATATTATACTTACATAAATGTACGATTTCCGGGGTTTACGAAACTCGGGGGTCCACTGTATTCCCCCAATGAAAAACAGGGGTGCCAAGAGTGCACTAAGAGAAAAAACAATAAATGTCAGGGGTTCAAGGCTGTTCAACTGCCTCTCATCATACATAAGGGGGATTACAAATAAACCCCTGGCTGTCTTCAAGAAGGAGCTGAACAGATACCTAAAGTCAGTGCCTGACCAGCTGGGTTGTGGTTTGTAGTCAGTGTGTGTGTGGCCAGCAGTAGCAGCCTGGTTGATCAGGCCTTGATCCAACATGAGGCCTGGTCATGGACCGTGCCATGGGGGCGTTGACCCCTGGTACAACTTCCAGGTAGACTCCAGGTCACCCTCTCTTGCACCTATTCCCCCCTCCCTCCATCCCACCCACTTCCAACACACCCTCCACCATCACTCCATTAATCCTTTGACTGTTTCGGTCGTATATATATGTCTTACGAGCCAATGTTTCGGACGTATTAATATGCGTAAATTCTAGCAGCCTCAAATCAAGCAGGAGAAAGCTGGTAGGCCCACATGTGAGAGAATGGGTCTGTGTGGTCAGTGTGCTCAGTATAAAAAAAATCGGGCAGCCAGTGGTGCATTGTGGGAACACCATTTCAGTAGTCCATGTTCAGCATGCCTAGCGGTAAGAATTATCTGACTCCTTGGCGCATCTGGGACATTTATCTTCCTCAAAGATAGCTCTAACACAGTTGGAAGTGTCTCTGAAGATAAATTTCATGGTTTAGAGGAGTTTGTGACCGAAAGCAATGCCCAGGATACCAGAAGGAAGGAAGGAAGAAAGAAAGAAAATAAGGAAGGAAGGAAGAGATGTGAGGGAAGAATGAAGGAAAGAAGAGATGAGAGGAAGGAAGGAAGGAAAGAAGAGATGAGAGGAAGGAAGGAAGGAAAGAAGAGATGAGAGGAAGGAAGGAAACAAGAAGTAAGGAAGGAGGAAAGGAAGAAGGAAGAAAGAAAGAAAGAGAGAAAGGAAGGAAGGAAGAGATGAGAGGAAGGAAGGAACAAAAGAAGTAAGAAAGGAAGGAAGAAATAAAGGAAGGAATGAAGGAAGAAAGGAAGGAAGGCAGGAAGGAAGAGATGAGAGGAAGGAAGGAAGGAAGGAAATATGTAAGAAAGGAAGGAATGAAGGAAGAAAGGAAGCTAGGAAGGTAGGTATGAAGGAAAGGAAGGAGGTTGTGGGGAAGAAGACATGGGTCCCTTTTTGTGTTGACAGGTTGACAGGCAGTGAGAGTGGTGAGTAATGGTATAATATGTCATTTTGACAGCTGCCTTACCCTGACTCAGCAAATTTCGATGTCCACACACACACACACACACACACACACACACACACACACACACACACACACATAGCCAGGAGCTATGACTCGACCCCTGCAACCACAACTAGGTGAGTACACACACACACATAGCATGGAGCTTTGAAGTGCTAATTGCAGTTGATTTAAAGTGTCCAGTCATTATACTATATGTGTATATATATTATAGAACAATAGTAATAAAAAAAAATTTTTTATTGTTGGTTGGTGTAAACAAGTTTTGTAAACAATATAATGATACTAATGTTTATGCGATTATTGTGTTGCATACAACGAGTGTATATATATACATTGCACCTTACTTTGGTCTCACAGGCCACATAAGTTATGTAAAAAAAATAAAATAGTGAAAAAACAAGAAACCTATGAAAGGAAGTAAACCAAAGTTTACCCGGTGAGCGGCATTCGCCACTGTTGCCATACACGGCTCATTTTTTGCCAACTTTACGCCTCTATAGTATCTCGATAAGTACTGATCGCAAAAAAAATTTTTGGGATTTAAACAATCAGAAAAATAATCTTAACGTTTTGATAAGAAATTTTTTTTTTATTTATTTTTTTTTTTAATATTTCCCGACAGAATGACAGTTTCAGAGTGGGGCCTCCGACAGTCAAAGGGTTAAAGACAGGCAAGGCAGGGCAAGGCAGGGCAAGAAGATCACAGCAGGCATTGAGGGCAGGGCAGGAAGATCACAACAGGCATTGCAGGCAGGGCAGGAAGACCACAGCAGGCAGGGCAGGAAGACCACAGCAGGCAGGGCAGGAAGACCACAGCAGGCAGGGCAGGAAGACCACAGCAGGCAGGGCAGGAAGACCACAGCAGACAGGGCAGGAAAACCACAGCAAGCAGGGCAGGAAGATCACAGCAGGCAGGGCAGGAAGATCACAGCAGGCAAGGCAGGAAGATCACAGCAGGCAGGGCAGGAAGATCACAGCAGGCAGGGCAGGAAGATTAGAGCAGGCAGGGCAGGTTACAAATACAAATATGTAATTTATTTATCTTCTGCAGTATACAGGTAATGTAGTGTACATGTAATATTATATTGTTAGGAACAGAAGAAAGCCACCAGCAAGTGGTGCATTTCAGGCAGACTAATACTAATACTTAAGAACTAGACATGTGTTATTAACTCTTTCGGGGTTTTGGTCATACTAGTACGGCTTACGCCCTGGGGTTATTGACGTACTAGTACGCTTAAATTCTAGCACCCTCAAATCAAGCAGAAACAGGCTGTTAGGCCTAGATGTGATAGAATGGGTCTGTGCGGTCATTGTGCGCAGTATAAAAAAATTCCTGCACCACACAGTGCATAATGAGGAAAAAAAACTGACCGTGTTTTTGGTTTAAAACAGCGAATTTGCAGTCTATTTTCGTATGGTATTTATGCTTGTATTCTCGTTTTCTTAGTCTCATTTTATAGAATAGATGATATATTACAGAAATAGAGATAATTTTGACTGGTTTCACAATGACAAGTACCTTGAAATTGAGCGCAAAGTAGCGAAAATATTCGATTTTGGCCGATGTTCAAGAGTAAACAAATCACACCATGCGTCCAATACACATCAACTGGAGAGTCTAATATTCTTGCACAAGTGCGCTGATATTATTTATACCATTTTTACAATGATGCAGTTGTATACATAACAGTAAATCTTCTATTTTTTGTGAGAATAAAAATTCAAAATGGAAAGCAAAAATAATCTAAGAGTGGCCTGGAGACGTGTCTAATGAACAGAGAAGATGTTATTTTAGTGCCAGGAATGTCTGCCTTGTATATTATGGACCCTATTTTGAAATTGGCATTGTTTGAAATTTGTGTGAAATTGGCCAAATTGCCATTTTCTGACCACTATTTTGGGTAGTTGAAATTGGTAAATAGGCAGTTTCTTGTACTCAATCGATAGAAGAAATAGAGTTCTAACAAAATAGCTATAATTTTAGTAGACTGAAACATTGGAATTTGCCAAATATAGGGCTCAAAGTGGGCGAAATCACCGATGCGTAAATGTCATGGATACCGCTAACTTTGTGAAAGCATAATTCCGTTAGTTTTCGATCAAATTTCATAATTTTTGTGGCGTTATGATCGGAAAAAAATTCTCTATCATTTCATAAGAAAAAATATTTTTTTTTTTTTTTTTTTTTTTTTTGAAATTCGTGGACCCTGAGAACGAGTTTCAGAGAGACCCCTTGGACCCCCAAAGGGTTAAGTAGGAGTTTTTTAAATGTCCAGTGGGATTTCTTAAGCAGTTTCAAAATGACTCGACGTCTTCAGTTTATGGGATGATTGAAAGAGATGGTGAAGATACAGAAAGTTAGTTTCAGTAGGATTATAATGGAACAAGATAAGTACAGTGGATCCTCGGTTAACGAATACCCCGGAAATCGTGCAATTATGTAAGTATAATTTTGTAAGTCCTTGTGGAAGTGTATTTTTGGGGGTCTGAAATAGACTAACCTACGTGAAATTTTTCCTTAAGGGAGTAAATTCGTTCGGTAATGGCACTTGAGCAGACTTCAGGAGTGAAGTTTTTACGAAACTCGGGGGTCCACTGTAATTAACTTTTTATGGGAGTTTGAGGAAGACTAGAAGAACAGGGATAGAGGTGGATGAATTAGTTATGTTTGGTGTATCATACTGGTAGCTTAGTTACGTTAGAAAGATGAGGTGCTTTTTAGCAGCTCTAAATTGATTGACAGACAGAGGACCTTTTGATGATTTGGGCAATGAATTCCAGATCTTAGGGACTTTTTGTGCATTGAATTTTTTCATAGGGTGAGTCAGACATGGGGGGATGTCAAAGAGGGTTTTGTGTCTTGTGTTCTGTTGCAGCTATCAAGGAAAAGTTTCAGAGGAAGGTTTATGTTGGAGCTTAATTTTCCATATATAGTACAGTAGGGCCCCTCTTATTCGGCAGGTTAGGTTCCAGGCTACCGCTGTAAACCAGAAATCGCCATAAAGTGGAACACCCTTTTTTCCACTTATAAATGCATATAAATGCTAGATAACAAGTTTACACTAACATATACAGTGGTACCTCGACTTACGATGGTCCCCAAACTCACCCTTTTATGTAAGTTTATTTTTTTAAATGCTTTTGTAAGTGTAATTTTGGGGGTCTAAAAGGACTAGTCTATTTTACATCATTCCTTATGGGGATAAATTCGTTTGGTAATGGCACTTGAACAGCATTCTGGAATGAAAAAATATCGTAAGTCGAGGTACCACTGTATTAAGTTAGCAATAGAACTAGGCATTAAAAAAAGTAAAATACACATATGTATAGTACACTCATTACTTACCTTAAAATATTTGTAGTCTTAATTAATGTAGGGTGAGACGAGTACAGTAGACCATTATATTACACGGATATATATAATGTTGAAAGATCAGTTATGGAAGGAAAAGAGGGAATATGAATGTGTAAATTCAAGGATTATGTGGATTAAAATAAGGGTCGGATGCGAAAAGTGGGTCATAATAAGCGTGTATGCACCTGGAGAAGAGAGGAGTGTAGAGGAGAGAGAGAGATTTTAGGAGATGTTAAGCGAATGTATAGGAACTTTTGAACCAAATGAGAGAGTAATTGTGGTAGGGGACCTAAATGCTAAAGTGGGAGAAACATGCAGAGAGGGTGTAGTAGGTAAGTTTGGGGTGCCAGGTGTAAATGATAATGGGAGCCCTTTGATTGAACTTTGTATAGAAAGGGTTTAGTTATAGGTAATACATATTTTAAGAAAAAGAGGATAAATAAGTATACAAGATATGATGTAGGGTGTAATGACAGTAGTTTGTTGGACTATGTATTGGTAGATAAAAGACTGTTGAGTAGACTTCAGGATGTACATGTTTATAGAGGGGCCACAGATATATCAGATCACTTTTAGTTATAGCTACAGTGGGAGTAAAAGGTAGATGGGATACAAGGAAAATAGAATCAGTAAGTAAAAGAGAGGTGAAGGTTTATAAACTAAAAGAGGAGGCAGTTAGGGTAAGATATAAACAACTATTGGAGGATAGATGGGCTAGTGAGAGTGTAGGCAATGGGGTCGAAAATGTATGGGGTAGATTTAAAAATGTAGTGTTAGAGTGTTCAGCAGAAGTTTGTGGTTACAGGCGAGTGGGTGCGGGAGGGAAGAGGAGCGATTGGTGGAATGATGATGTAAAGAGAGTAGTAAGGAGAAAAGTTAGCATATGAGAGGTTTTTACAAAGTAGAAGTGATGCAAGGAGGGAAGAGTATATGGAGAGAAAAGAGAGGTTAAAAGAGTGGTGAAGCAACGTAAAAGAGAGCAGATGAGAGAGTGGGTGAGATGTTATCAGCAAATTTTGTTGAAAATAAGAAAAAGTTTTGGAATGAGATTAATAAGTTGAGGAAGCCTAGAGAACAAATGGATTTGACAGTTAAAAATAGGAGAGGAGAGTTATTAAATGGAGAGTTAGAGGTATCGGGAAGATGGAGAGAATATTTTGAGGATTTGTTAAATGTTGATGAAGACAGGGAAGCTGTGATTTCGTGTGTAGGGCAAGGAGGAATAACATCTTGTAGGAGTGTGGAAGAGCCAGTTGTGGGTGTAGGGAAGTTCGTGAGGCAGTGGGTAGAATGAAAGGGGGTAAGGCAGCTGGGATTGATGGGATAAAGATAGAAATGTTAAAAGCAGGTGGGGATATAATTTTGGAGTGGTTGGTGCTATTATTTAATAAATGTATGGAAGAGGGTAAGGTACCTAGGGATTGGCAGAGAGCGTGTATTGTTCCTTTGTATAAAGGCAAAGGGGACAAAAGAGAGTGAAAAAATTATAGGGAATAAGTCTGTTGAGTGTACCTGGTAAAGTGTATGGTAGAGTTATTATTGAAAGAATTAAGAGTAAAACAGAAAGCAGGATAGCAGATGAACAAGGGGCTTTAGGAAAGGTAGGGGGTGTGTAGACCAAGTGTTTACAGTGAAACATATAGGTGAACAGTATTTGGATAAGGGTAAAGATGTTTTTGTGGCATTTATGGATTTGGAAAAGGCGTATGATAGGGTAGATAGGGGGCAATGTGGCAGATGTTGCAGGTGTATGGAATAGGAGGAAGGTTACTGAAAGCAGTGAAGAGTTTTTATGAGGATAGTGAGGCTCAGGTTAGAGTGTGTAGGAGGGAAGGGACTTTTCCCAGTAAAAGTGGGCCTTAGACAAGGATGTGTGATGTCACCGTGGTTGTTCAATATATTTATAGATGGGGTTGTAAGAGAAGTGAATGCGAGGGTCTTGGCAAGAGGTGTTGGGCTAAAAGATAAAGAAGCAAATACAAAGTGGGAGTTGTCACAGTTGCTTTTGCTGATGACACTGTGCTTTTGGGAGATTCTGAAGAGAAGTTGCAGAGGTTGGTGGATGAATTTGGTAGGGTGTGTAAAAGAAGAAAATTGAAAGTGAATATAGGAAAGAGTAAGGTGATGAGGATAACAAAAGAATAGGTGACGAAAGATTGGATATCAGATTGGAGGGAGAGAGTATGGAGGAGGTGAATGTATTCAGATATTTGGGAGTGGACATGTCGGCGGATGGGTCTATGAAGGATGAGATGAATCATAGAATTGATGAGGGAAAAGGGTGAGTGGAGCACTTCGGAGTCTGTGGAGACAAAGAACCTTGTCCATGGAAGTAAAGAGGGAATGTATGAGAGTATAGTTATACCAACGCTCTTATATGGGTGTGAAGCATGGGTGATGAATGTTGCAACGAGGAGAAGGCTGGAGGCAGTGGAGATGTCATGTCTGAGGTCAATGTGTGGTGTGAATATAATGCAGAGAATTCGGAGTTTGGAAATTAGGAGGAGGTGCGGGATTACCAAAACGATTGTCCAGAGAGCTGAGGAGGGGTTGTTGAGGTGGTTTGGACATGTAGAGAGAATGGAACGAGACAGAGTGACTTCGAGAGTGTATAAATCTGTAGTGGAGGGAAGGCGGGTAGGGTCGGCCTAGGAAAGGTTGGAGGGAGGGGGTAAAGGAAGTTTTGTGTGCGAGGGGCTTGGACTTCCAGCAAGCATGTGTGAGCGTATTTGATAGGAGTGAATGGAGGCATATGGTTTATAATACTTGACGTGCTGTTGGAGTGTGAGCAAAGTAACATTTATGAAGGGATTCAGGGAAACCGGCAGGCCGGACTTGAGTTCTGGAGATGGGAAGTACAGTGCCGGCACTCTTAAGGAGGGGTGTTAATGTTGCAGTTTTATAACTGTAGTGTAAAGCACCCTTCTGGCAAGACAGTGATGGAGTGAATGATGATGAAAGTTTTTCTTTTTCGGGCCACCCTGCCTTGGTGGGAATCGGCCGATGTGTTAATAAATAAAAATATTTGCCACGTTTTTGTTATTGTACTATTGAAAAATTGCTGCACAATTTTATACAACACTTCGTAAGATTAACTTTACACGGTTCCGTTTGTGGGCATGGAAAAAATTTTACCAGCTCAAGCTTCCGCCTTGTTGTGGGTCAGCAGGGGAGAGCTCCTGCCATCCTCGACACACCTCCACCACCATCCCAGCCTTCGTGAATATGTGTTCAATTCCATTGTCTTAGGAGCTAGATGTGTTTGTGAACTGTGTTTTGATCTTTTAACCCTTTGACTGTCGCAACCCCCAATCCTGAGTGCTCTCCTGTTGTCGCAAAATATTTGAAAAAAAAAAATTATTTTTTCTCATCAAAATGTTAAGATTATTTTTTCTGACTGTTTTTATCCTAAAAAAAATTTTTTTTGCGATCAATACTTACGGAGATATAGAGGCGTAAAGTTGGCAGAAAATGAGCCGTGTACTCACCTATTTGTGGTTTCAGGGGTCGAGTCATAGCTCCTGGCCCCGCAACAGTGGCGCATGCCGCACACTGGTACACTTATATTTACTCCCATTCGAAGGTTTCTTGTATTTTCCAATACAGTGGACCCCCGCCTAACGAGCAAAATTCATTCCAGAAGCCTGCTCAAGTGCCATTACCGAACGAATTTACTTTCTTAAGAAATAATGTCACGTAGGTTAGTCTATTTTAGACCCCCAAAAATACACTTCCACAAGCACTTACAATATTATACTTACATAATTGTACAATTTCCGGGGTGCTCGTTAGGCGGGGGTCCACTGTATTTTTTTTTTCCAAGTAACTTATGTGGCCTGTGAGACCAAAGTAAGGTGCTGTGCACATATATACACTCGTTGTATTCAACACAATAATTGCACAAACATTATTATCATTATATTGTTTACAGAACTTGTTTACACAAACCAACAATGCAAAAAATAATTTTATTACTATTGTTCTATAATACAGTGGACCCTCGGTTAACGAATACCCCGGAAATCGTGCAATTATGTAAGTATAATTTTGTAAGTTCTTGTGGAAGTGTATTTTTGGGGGTCTGAAATAGACTAACCTACGTGAAATTTTTCCTTAAGGGAGTAAATTCGTTCGGTAATGGCACTTGAGCAGACTTCAGGAGTGAAGTTTTTACGAAACTCGGGGGTCCACTGTATATATACACATATATAATGACTGGACACTTTCCATCAACTTCCCTTAGCACTTGAAGCTGTGTGTGTGTGTGTGTGTGTGTGGACATCAAAATTTGCTGAGTCAGGGTAAGGCAGCTGTCAAAATGACATATTATACCATTACTCACCACCCTCACTGCTGTCAACCTGTCAACACAAAAGGGGACCCATGTCTTCTTCCCCACAACCTCCTTCCTAGCTTCCTTTCTTCCTTCATTCCTTCCTTCCTTTCTTACTTATTTCCTTCCTTCCTCTCATCTCTTCCTTCCTGCCTTCCTTTCTTCCTTCATTCCTTCCTTTTTTTCTTCCTTCCTTTCTTACTTCCTCCTTTCTTACTTCTTTTGTTCCTTCCTTCCTCTCATCTCTCCTTCCTTTCTTTCTTTCTTCCTTTCTTCTTCCTTCCTTTCCTCCTTCCTTCCTTCTTCTTTCCTTCCTTCCTCTCATCTCTTCTTTCCTTCCTTTCATCTCTTCTTTCCTTCCTTCCTTCCTCTCATCTCTTCCTTCCTTACTTTCTTTCTTCCTTCCTTCCTTCCTTCTGGTATCCTGGACATTGCTTTCGGTCACAAACTCCTCAAAACCATGAAATTCATCTTCAGAGACACTTCCATATGTGTTAGAGCTATCACTGGGGAAGAGAAGAGTCCCAGATTAGCCGGGGAGTCTGGTATTTCTTTCCGCTAGGCATGCTGAACATGGACTACTGAAATGGCTTTCCCACAATGCACCACTGGCTGCCCGATTTTTTTTATACTGCACACACTGACCACAAAGACCCATTTTCTCACATGTGGGCCTACCAGCTTTCTCCCCTTGATTTGAGGCCGCTAGAATTTATGCGTATTAATACGTCTGAAACAGTGGCTCGTAAGACGTATATATACGACTGAAACAGTCAAAGGGTTAACCCTTTCAGGGTCCAAGGGGGGTCTCCGAAACTCGTTCTCAGGGTCCAAGAATTTAAAAAAAAAAAATTATTTTTTCTTATGAAATGATAGAAAATCTTTTTCCGATCATAACGCCACAAAAATTATGAAATTTGATCGAAAACTAATGGAATTATGCTTTCGCAAAGTTAGCGGTAGCCATGACACTTACGCATCGGCGATTTCGCCCACTTTGAGGCCTATTTTTGGCCAATTCCAATGTTTGAGTCAACTAAAATTATAGCTATTTCGCTAGAACTCCATGTCTTCTATCGATTGAGTTCAAGAAACCGCTTATTTATCAATTACAACTAGCCAAAATAGTGGTCAGAAAATGGCAATTTGGCCAATTTCACACAAATTTCAAACGATGCCAATTTCAAAATAGGGTCCAGAATAAACAAGGCAGACATTCCTGGCACTAAAATAACGTCTTCTCTGTTCATTAGTTACGTTTCCAGGCCCCTCTTACATTATTTTTGCTTTTCATTTTGAATTTTTATTCTCACAAAAAAATAGAAGATTTACTGTTATGTATACAACTGCATCATTGTAAAAATGGTATATATAATATTTGAGCACTTGTGCATGAATACTAGACTCGCCAGTTGATGTGTATTGGATGCATGGTGTGATTTGTTTACTCTTGAACTTCGTCAAAAATCAAACATTTTCGCTACTTTGAGCTCAATTTCCAGGTACTTGTCGTTGTCAAACCAATCAAATCATCTCTATTTCTGTAATATATCTTCCAGTCTATCAAAAGAGACCAAGAAAACGAGAATACGTCAATAAATACCATACGAAAATAGACTGCAAAGTCAATGTTTTAAACCAAAAACATGGTCAGAGTTTTTTTCCTCATTATGCACTGTGTGGTGCAGGAATTTTTTTATACTGCGCACACTGACCGCACAGACCCCTTCTATCACATCTAGGCCTAACAGCCTGTTTCTGCTTGATTTGAGGGTGCTAGAATTTAGGCGTACTAGTACGTCAATAACCCCAGGGCGTAAGCCATATTAGTACGTCAATAACCCTGAAAGGGTTAAATACCATATCTTGGATCTGCCAAGCAATCATGGCACCCAGTAGGCATACCAGTGTTGCTGAAAGTGGCAAGAAAAGGTACAGTGGAACCCCGACTTTCGAACGCCTTGTCAATCGAACGAATCAAGTTTTGAACGCTTTTTTCGAACAAATTTTGTCCCGAGTATCGAACGTGGCCTGTGTTTCGAACGAGTGAGTATCAGACCTGTCCACCCAGGCGCTTGCGCGCCGGCCCGGGCAGGCGTCGTGAGTCAGTCTACCTTTGTTTATCCTCCCTGTTTGCTCTTCCAAACATTTCACAATTAATTAATTGTGTTTGGAGCTTGTTTATTGGTTGAGGCAGTGTTAGAGTCAGTGGTAATAGAGGCAGTGGTGGTGAGAGGCAGTGGTGGTGAGAGGCAGTGGTGGTGAGAGGCAGTGGTGGTAGAGGCAGTGGTGGTAGAGGCAGTCTTAATGTAGAGTGAGAGGTGAGTAAACATGATTAAATGAATAAACGAGAGAGAAAGAGAGTGTAGAAGGTTCGAGAGTTTTGTAAACAAACCAATTGTTGTTGTTGATGTTACCAGCCTGGACACGAATGAATTCTGTTCACTCTTTCAAGCCGACTGGAAGTGATCTAATGCAGTTAGCATTACAAACTCCGTTTTCTCGTATACTAACACGTTTGAAGGATGAATGAATGGGAAGATGTTTTTATAGCTGGACCAAGAATGCCCACCACCACCGTCCTCCCCCGCCACCACATTCGTAATGACATACAGTACACCATCATTTAGCACGAGATTATGTTGCACGTTATGGGTATTGCTCGATTGAAGAATTGCGGCACATCATTATCTAACATGACATAAAAATTATATTACACGGTTTGCAGGAGGGGAAAATTTTTTGAGCGCGTGGTCGCCCACGGTGGGTTAAACCATTGAGTCAGTGGGGGATTCCTACTGCCACCCTTACCCACCCACGTGATCCGTTCCAGCGTTCAGTTTGGTTCATACGCGTGCATATCATACAATAATCAGAATATTTGCCCAACCCAATTTTGGTGAGTGGGGAAGTACCCTGGCTGGTGTGTGGGGAAGTATCCTGGCTGGTGTGTGGGGAAGTACCCTGGCTGGTGTGTGGGGAAGTATCCTGGCTGGTGTGTGGGGAAGTATCCTGGCTGGTGTGTGGGGAAGTACCCTGGCTGGTGTGTGGGGAAGTACCCTGGCTGGTGTGTGGGGAAGTACCCTTGCTGGTGTGTGGGGAAGTACCCTTGCTGGTGTGTGGGGAAGTACCCTGGCTGGTGTGTGGGGAAGTATCCTGGCTGGTGTGTGGGGAAGTACCCTGGTTGCTGTGTGGGGAAGTACCCTGGCTGGTGTGTGGGGAAGTATCCTGGCTGGTGTGTGGGGAAGTACCCCGGCTGGTGTGTGGGGCAGGCTGGCTTTGTTTACAGGCTGACGCTGGGCCCACCCTCCAACCTTCATTATCTCTCTATGTCATATTTTTATTAATTTGGGAGTCTTTATCATGCTGCTACGTTGTTTATGTTATACCTAATATTATTCTGGAATAAATATGATAGGTAGATAACTTATTGATAGTAATAATAAGTATTATTATACAGTATTTTAGTGCGGTGAGCTCACACCTCCACACGCCATGGTGGTCCAAGAGTAACTGAGGCTGAGAGAGACTGCTAGCACCGTCTCCTTCATAGCCCCGCCTACCCTTCAATACCTCAATATAATATCAGTTTTTATTAATTTGTTCATCTTTATCATGCTTCTACGATATTTATGTTATACCTAATATTATTCTGGAATAAATATGATACGTAGATAACCTTTATTGATAGTAATAGTATTATTTTACAAAACTTTATAGTGCCATGAACTAACATGTCCTCACGACATGGTGGTCCATGAGCAACTGAGACACTCCTCCACCTTCTTTCTCTCTCTCATAGCCCCGCCCACCCTTCAATACCTATATGTCAGTTTTTATTAATTTATGCATCTTTATCTTGCTTCTACATTATTTATGTTATACCTAATATTATCCTGGAATAAATGTGATAGGTAGATATTATTTATTGATAGTAATAGTATAATTATACAATAACAAATCTAGAAGCAGTGCTTTGAAACTGGGTCTAGACCAGCTGATGATGCCTTACTGTCATCTGTATAATGTACTGCAGGGTAAAAGAGCCCAGAGATGTATTACAGCATTTATGCACACTTCAATACAACCATCGACTTTAGTACCAGAACCTCTACCATCCACTTCTGCCGACAACCAACAACCATCCACCTCAGCCCAGTAGGGCCACACCATGCATATCCACTCTTAGCAATCATCCACAAACACCATTACCCACAATTAAGGGTAAGAAATACTATTATTTCTATTGCATTTGTTGTCTTAAGCAGTAATATATCACAACAATGAACTACAATTACATATTCACCTTCAAATTTTGCAAGATCTGTTGGTCTAAAAAAAACTTGTTTGGCTTTTTGGGGACTCCCAGGAACGTAACCCTATTTTTCCCCATAAGTTCTTTTAATTATCTAACACAAATTTATCTAACACGACGTTTTCAGGAACGTAACTACCGTGCTAAATGATGGTCTACTGTACATATTTTATTCATTCTAGAGTGTATATGTATCAGGTTTTTATGTTATTTATATTGTTTCGAGTTGATAATAGCGTCATAGTGAAGTACTATTTTGTCATGCCTCCTGACAGCAGGAACAAATTAATTGTATTTCCATTTTTTCTTGTGGGAAATATTGATTCGACTTTCGAACGTTTCGAGTTGAGAACTAGCTCCTATAACGGATTTTGTTCGAAAGTCGGGGTTCCACTGTATAAGCATTTAAGTCTTAGAGTTAACAAATAAAATAGAGATATTAGACAAGAGATAGCCTGTGGCTGTAATGAAGTGTCACTTTGTGCAATTAAAAAGAATGAGGTAAATATATGACTTTGTGTGATGAATAACTGACTGACTGACTTACTTGACTGACTGACTTACTTGACTTGACTGATTTATTTGACTGACTTGACTGATCTACTGACTTGACTGGTCTACTGACTTGACTGATTTACTGACTGACTGAACTTAAAGTTAAACTTTTTCACTGAAGAGGACCCTGAAACAGTGTCTAGAGCAGCTGATGCCTTACTGTCAGTTGTATAATGTACTGCAGTGTAAAATAGAACAGAAATCCATTACAGAATTTATGCACACTCCAGTACAACCATCAACTTCAGTACCAGAACCTCTTCCATCCACCTCAGCCTCAGTGAGAAGCAGGGGGGCGGTGGGGACAATAAGGGAACACTGTATCAACATCCGGGGTCCCAGACTATTCAATATCTTACGAGAAGATATCAGAAACACAGCTGGAATAAGTGTAGAAGCCTTCAAGAGGAAACTTTACAAGTATCTTCACCAGGTGCCAGATGGATATGTGGGGCAGCGGGCCTCCAGCAGCAACAGCCTGGTTGACCAGACAAGCACCAGATGAGCCTGGCCCATGGTCAGGCTCTGAGAGTAGTGAAACTCAAAACTCTTCAAAGGTATATCAAAGGTAAAGTAGGGCCACAACATAACTCTCCACTCTCTTCACAATCATCCACAAACACCAGCACCCACAATTTTATTTTTGTAAGATCTGGAGGTCTAAAAAAAAGTTGTTAGGCTGTTTTGGGGCTCCCAGGAACATAACCCTATTTCTCCTATAAGTTCTAAAGTTTATCTAACACGGCATTTTCAGGAATGTAACAGCCATGTAATATACCGGTCTACTGTAGTATTTATTGTAAGAAATCAGGTATGGTAGGTATGGTAGCCAGCCAGCCAGGCCACCCCACCCACACATAATATTTAAGACATTTAACCCTTTGAGGGTCGAGACCCCCGATCGTAAACTCGTTCTCAGGGTCGGAAAATATTTGAAAAAATAAATTATTTTTTCTTATGATATGATAGAGAATGTTTTTGTGAGTGTTATAGGCCAAAAAAAAATTGTGATCAATACTTATCGAGATATGGAGGCGTGAAGTTGACAGAAAGTGAACCGCTTACGGCAACATCGCTGACTGCTGGTCACACGGTAATTCTTTATTTATTTTTTTCTACTTTTTTCTTTTATTTTTTAACATATTATTTTTTCAAGTAACTTTTATGCCCTATGAGACCAATATAAGCCATATTTTGTATATATTCACTAGTTGTATGCTACACAATAACCGCACAAACATTGTTGTCATTACAGTATATTGTTTACAAAACATGTTTACACAAACTAACAATAAAAAAATGTTGTTTATTCCTATTTTGCTATCATATGTATACACATATAGAGTCACTGGACACATTCCTAGAACTGCTAGAGCTTCTGGAAGCTTGTTGTGTGTGGGTGGACTTGTAAATATGCTGAGTCACCGGCATGGCTAGTGTCACAATGACGCATTACACCATCAATCACTACACTCGCTGCCTTCCACAACACATGCCTTCCCCACCCCACCAACCCACATGGAAATAAGTCACCGTCTGACTTTTTTGGGTTATCCTAGGTTGATGGTCGTCTGGGTTGTCCTTCTTTCCTTCCTTCATATCTACCTTCCCTCCTTCCTACCTACCTTCCCTCCTTCCTACCTACCTTCCCTCCTTCCTCTCAGCTCTTCCTTCCTTTCTCCCTTCTTTCCTTCCTTGCTTCCTTTCTTCATTTCTTTCTTCCTTCCACTGTCTGATTTTTTTGGGTTATCCTAGGTTGATGGTTGTCTGAGTTGTCCTTCCTTCCTTTCTACCTACATACCTTCCTTCCTTCCTGCCTACCTACCTTCCTTCCTTCCTACCTACCTTCCCTCCTTCCTTGCTTCTTCCTTCCTCTCATCTCTTCCTTCCTTCCTTCCTTCCACAAGCATGCATGCTCGTGGCACCACTACCACCTACTGACACATGTAGTCTATCCATCCCAATTGTAGCCACATCATCGTCACTTTCACTGTCTATTCCAGGTGTAGGGCCACAGGATGTACTCAGTCCCCTTGGAATTGCATATGGTATAGGGTACCATATGGTATATTGTACCATATGGTACAGATACAAGGACCCCAATTGAAATAAGTCACTCTGACTCTTTTGGGTTATCCTAGGATAACCCAAAATATATGTAACTGTATTTTTGTATACGTGAATAAACTTACTTACCCAAGAACATGTGGTATCGTAAGTAAGTTTATTCAGGTACAGTGGACCCTCGACTAACGATCTTAATCCGTTCCAGGAGCTAGACCTTTACACGAAAATATCATTATTCGAAACCTTATTTCCCATAAGAAATAATGTAAATACAATTAATCAGTTTCTACCCAAAAATATTCACAAAAAATTCATTTTTTTAAAGAATAAATACTATAGTTTTACATACAGAAAACAATGATAAATTAATATAAATCACTAATTATAATGGACAAATGAACAGTTAAATAAGTTTTACCTTTATTGAAGACTCTTGTTGGCGTATGAGAGAGTCAGGAGAGTTTGTTTGGAGGCAGGACAAGATAGCCCTTCAATATGACAATAATATCAACTCTACAGCTTATTTATCTAGCACAATTCATCTAATATGACATAATAAACAATATTAATAACATAGAAACATGATATAAACTCTAGAATGAATAAAACATGTCATTACGAGTAAGGACTGGTGGTAGTGTGTTTGTTGTTGTTGGGTATAAGGGCCACTGACCATAACCCATGGTGGATGGCAGCAGAAAGCCACCAACACTTCACACAAACAATGTGCATAATTTATAAATAAGAAACATTTACACTTTAATTTATAAATAAGAAATATTTACACTTTAATTTATAAATAAGAAATATTCACACTTATATAAATATGAAATACTTTTACTTACCTTGGAGATAGTGGCAGACGGGGCTCTTGTCAGTGTCCCTATACTATTCCTCAAACATTGTAGAAGTTAAGTTTCTTGTCATTTTCTATCGATTAATCGCTTAACTTACTTAAGTAAGTTTATTCAGGTATACACAAATCCAGTTATACAGTAGACCCCCAAGTTACATACACCCCGGAAATCGTACAATTATGTAAGTATAATATTGTAAGTGCTTGTGGAAGTGTATTTTTGGGGGTCTGAAATAGACTAACCTAAGTGACATTATTTCTTAAGGGAGTAAATTCGTTCGGTAATGGCACTTGAGCAGGATTCTGGAATGAAGTTTTTACGATACTCGGGGGTCCACTGTACATAGATTATCATACATATCAGCATGTGTAGAAAACCTAGGATAACCCAAAAAAGTCAGACAGAGTGACTTATTTCCATTGCTACACTGTTAATGCTACACTTTATCACTGGCTGGTGCTATAGCCTTTATCGACTTGTGAAGCTTCTTTGGACCCATGGTGACTTATTTCACAGTGATAATCACTAAACCAGCAATAAACACAAAAAAATTATTGTGAAATGTTTGAAAGAGCACGTTGGGTATTGTTCACTCAAGTGTAAACAGTGAGAGACTCCCGTCCTGGGCGGAGGCGCGCAAGCGCAGGGCAGGCGGACAGGTCTGGTACGTATCGCTACCCGAGTAAAAATCGCTACAAGAGAAAAATATTGACCGTAAAAAGCAATCGTTACCCGAAAAAATCATTATTTGGAATGATCGTTACTCCGGGTTCCACTATATACACAAATACAATTACATAGATTATCATACATAGCAGCATATGTGCAAAGAACCTAGGATAACCCAAAAAAGTCAGAGTGACTTATTTCCATTAGGGTCACTGTACCATATGGTTCAAAACCATAGAATTCCTCTTCAGATCCATTTCCATCAGTGTTAGAACTATAATTTGAGAAGAGGAGAGTCCCAATTCGCCGGGGAGTGAGAACTTCCTTCCCGCAAGGCATGAGTAACAAAGCATACTGAGATGGCTTTCCCACAGTGCAATGTGGGTGCCCTGATTTTTTGTTTACTGCGCACACCGACCACACAGGCCCATTCTCTTAGATGTAGGCCTACCAGCCTACTCGCGTTAAATTTGAAGCCACTAGAATTTTGGCATAGATCTACGACTTGGACCCTGGCTTCAAAGCCATAGATCTACAGGACGGACCCTGAAAGGGTTAAGTAAGTTCAGACTCTGGAAGAGTGGGGAAGGGGTGTTGTCTGGCACAGGAATGGGTGATAGTCTGCACAGCAGCTTTTTGTTGGGTTATTAATGTTTTAAGGTGATTTGTTATGGTAGATCCCCAGGCACAAATACCAAATGAAGGAAGGGTACATTAGAAAGTCGTATAGTGTAAGTAATGTTGCTTGGGGTACATAGTACCATATCTAGAAAAAGATTCCTACTGTTTTAGAGACCTTGGCTGTGTTGGATGTGGGTATTAAATTTAAAGTTGTAGTCAAGGTGCGGACCTAGAAGTTTACCCTCAGTGTGTCGTGCGCTGGGAAAATCCTTGATTAATATGTGTAGTTTAATATTAGAAGCTCTGTTTCCAAATAGCATGTAGTAGGTTGGGGCATACAGAGCAAGGTAGAAGAGGCAGGACAGAACAGGCCAGAAAAGGCAGGGCAGGACAGGACAGGCCAGAGGAGGCAGGACATGACAGACCAGAAAAGGCAGGGCAGGACAGGACAGGCCAGAGAAGGCAGGGCAGGACAGGCAAGAGAAGGGAGAGCAAGACAAGACAGGCCAGAGGAGGCAGGACAGGACAGGCCAGAGAAGGCAGGACAGGACAGGCCAGAGAAGGCAGGGCAGGACAGGCCAGAGAAGGCAGGGCAAGACAGGACAGGCCAGAGGAGGCAGGACAGGACAGGCCAGAGAAGGCAGGACAAGACAGGCTAGAGAAGGCAGGACAGGACAGGCTAGAGAAGGCAGGACAGGACAGGCCAGAGAAGGCAGGACAGGACAGGCCAGAGGAGGCAGGACAGGACAGACCAGAGCAGGCAGGACAGGACATACCAGAGCAAGCAGGACAGGACAGACCAGAGCAGGCTGGGTAGGGCAGGACAGGCCAGAGCAGGCAGGTAGACAGGCAGGTAGACAGGCAGAGATTGGTAAAGAATTGTTGACTTAACCCTTTACTGGGCACTCCTAGGAAAATGTGAATTTTGAAATGTATTTCCTATGAGTGGATATAGTATCTCAATGTAAGGGAAATGAGGCCATATAAATGGAATTTTGAAAAAAACTACTAGGTGCAGCCCGGTAAAGGGTGTCAAATTCTGAATGTTGCAAATTTGCAATTGTTAATAAAACACTCAATAAGTATTTTCTATTTTATTATACAAATAGACAATATCAAAAACATAAATGGAACTTGTTTCCAAACATTTTGTAAGGATAAAAAAAAAAATATAAAAGTGAACCAAAGAGCAAGATGGACACATTGCAAAGGGATAAAACTTTCAAGTCCCATATTCCTGAATTTCCTGAGAAAGAACATGCATTCTAGATCACTAATTGCTACAATGAAAGCCTGTGAAGCAATTTTTGTCCTTGATGCATAGATTGACTTTGCATACAGCACAGAGAAATGAGGATATGACCGGATTTTTCTTTGTGCTGCAATACTTGCAAGTAAGTAACTTGCCTAGCACTGGCCAGTGATCTAGCATCAGGCGTTTCTGCACGTTGGTGCTTCATTGAAGTATTCATCTCCACTGTCAAGCAATTCCAGGTCATCTGGCTCTTTATCTGAGTCACTTTCCTCCAAAATGCAGACATATTTGGACTTGTCTTTGGAGGAACCACCGTAAAACAATTTCTCATTGATCTTTAAGGACAATAAAAATGTTCTGTACACACCCAGACCACTACAGAATTCATATATGCATTAGAAATTTTTATATAAATATTTATTTACTGAAATTTAAAATTTGACCTTGCCGGCTGTTGTGAGTAAACTCGGTGCATTTTCGTTGCACTTTTTTCAGTTGCATGCTGCACTCATATTATGCTTCACAAACACTTTATATATATATATATATATAAATATGCCTAAACTATTTATTTACACACTGGACACAACAATCAATACTTACCAACATTGTAGAGAGTATAATCACAGTGTACAGTGGACCCCCGAGTTTCGTAAAAACTTCACTCCTGAAGTCTGCTCAAGTGCCATTACCGAACGAATTTACTCCCTTAAGGAAATTTTTTACGTAGGTTAGTCTATTTCAGACCCCCAAAAATACACTTCCACAAGAACTTACAAAATTATACTTACATAATTGCACGATTTCCGGGGTATTCGTTAACCGAGGGTCCACTGTATATGAGTGTCAGTAGAGGAAAAATCCGGCTCTGGGCGACGCCAAGCTACAAGTGTTTACATTTTCGCCTCTCAACCAATGGGAAGTGAGCAGATGCCATCCCCACTTAGCTGGAGCGACTCACAGAAGGCTTGTGATTGGTCAGAAATGGAAAATGGGAACCCAGATGCGTGGTGGGAGTAGGAAGACATGCGCAAAAAAACATGCTTTTTGCACCGAGTGTACTCTGTGCAGCCCGGTAAAGGGTTAATATCAAGGACCCCAATATAAATAAGTCACTTCATCAGACTTTTTTTTTAGGTTATCCTAGATAATTTACACATGTTATTATGTATGATAATTGTACTTGTTTGTACCTGTTCCTAAATAAACTTACTTAATTTACACTCTTGTTGCAGTCTTCCTCTGCCTGTATGTACATGTCTGGTACATGTACTGTACCAGTCTCCCTCCCACTTCAACCTCCCTTCCACCCTCCCTTGTTCCTACACTCCTGCTCCTTTGTTCCTACACTCCTGCTCCCTTGTTCCTACACTCCCACTCCCTTGTTCCTACACTCCCCCTCCTTTGCTCCTACACTCCCTCTCCCTTCCACCCTCCATTCCTCCTACACTCCCTCCTCTCTCCCATCCACCCTCCCTTCCTCCTACACTTCCCCTCTGTTCCACCCTCCCTTGTTCCTACACTTCCCCTTCCCTCCCTCCTACTCACCTCCAACACCTCCATCACTCCATTCAAGACAGGCAAGCAGACCACAGCAGGCATTGCAGTCAGTTCAGGTTGGGGCATACAGAGCAAGGTAGAGCAGGCTGGGCAGGACAGTGCAGGCCAGAGAAGGCTGGGCAGAACAGCACAGGCCAGAGAAGGCTGGGCAGAACAGCACAGGCCAGAGCAGGCTGGGCAAAACAGCACAGGCCAGAACAGGCTGGGCAGGACAGCACAGGCTACAACAGGCAGGGCAGGACAGCACAGGCCAGAGCAGGTAGTGCAGGACAGCACAGGCTAGAGCAAGCAGGGAAGGACAGGACAGAGCAGGCAGGGCAGGACAGGATAGGCCAGAGCAGGCAGGGCAGAACAGGATAAGCCAGAGCATGCAGGTACGACATTACAGGCAAGCAGGGCACATCAGGATAGGCTAGAGCAGGCAGGGCAGGACAGGATAGGCCAGAGCATGCAGGTACAATATTACAGGCTAGAGCAAGCAGGGCAAGATAGGCTAGAGCAGGCAGGGCAAGACAGGGATGGGCAGGCAGGCAAAGATTGGTAGAGAATTGTAGATTTAATATTTACTCTTGCTGCAGTCTCTCCTTCCTTCCCCATGTGTTGAAACATGTACCTCTCAAAGAAGAAAAAGGCACAATACCACGACTGGAACAATACATTTGGACGAAAACATTGTCATAAGCTTTTCTTCTGTTCGGATTAATATTTGTGTAATGTACCTCTTCTTCCCTCTTTCCAACATTTCCTCAGCCTTCACTCCATTTAAGACCTTTTCATCACCCTGTCTTGTTTCTGGGCTGAGGCCCACCCACGCTGCTCAACCTGACCATCTTACACATGTTGTATCTCCAAATTTTCATCACAACCCAACACTAAATTGCTTTATGAGGGTAAATCATAACTCAAAATTATTGTAACTCAAGACCATTGTAACTCAAGGGACAACTGTACAGTAAACTCTTGATATAACACTTAAATTTATGGCCAAAATTCACTGGTTAAATTTTACTTTTAACTACAGGTGATCGTCATTTAGCACGGTAGTTACGTTCCTGAAAACGTCGTGTTAGATAATTTCGTTTTGGATAATTAAAAGAACTTATGGGAAAAATAGGGTTACGTTCCTGGGAGTCCCCAAAAAGCCAAACAAGTTTTTTTTAGACCACCAGTTCTTACAAAAATAAAAGTGAATATGTAATTGTAGTTCATTATCGTGATGTATTATGTTGTTTTTACTGCTTAAGACTACAAATGTAACAGAAATAATAGTATTTACCTTAAATTGTGGGTGCTGGTGTTTGTGGATGATTGTGAAGAGAGTGGAGAGTTATGCTGTGGCCCTACTGGGCTGAGGTGGATGGTAGAGGTTCTGGAACTGAAGTCGATGGTTGTACTGTCTAACTTTAAGTCATTCAGTAAGTCAGTCAAGTCATTCAGTAAGTCAGTCAAGTCATTCAGTAAGTCAGTCAGTCAAGTCATTCAGTAAGTCAGTCAAGTCATTCAGTAAGTCAGTCAAGTCATTCAGTAAGTCAGTCAAGTAATTCAGTAAGTCAGTCAAGTCATTCAGTAAGTTAGTCAAGTCATTCAGTAAGTCATCAAGTCATTCAGTAAGTCAGTCAAGTCAGTCAGTCATTCAGTAAGTCAGTCAGTCAGTCATTCAGTAAGTCAGTCAGTCAGTCATTCAGTAAGTCAGTCAGTCAGTCATTCAGTAAGTCAGTCAGTCAGTCATTCAGTAAGTCAGTCAGTCAGTCAGTCAGTCAGTCATTCAGTAAGTCAGTCAGTCAGTCAAACTTATGTTTACCTCTTTTTATGTGTATAAGTAAAGTAAATTTTATTTCGTTGCAAATTGTAGAGAGATATTTGTAGTTACAAACATAAACTGAAGTGCACGGAGAGCCACTGGCATGCCATGGCATTAGGGGGAGCTTAATCTAATGACTTATAGACTACGTACATAATATTAGAGAAATTGATTGAGTTTTTTCTAGTTATAAAATTTATTTCAAATTACAATATGATGATATTCCATTGTAACAAATGTTTAGGAGGATGGTAATATAAAATTGCGATTATATTAAGGAGAATAACATTGAGCATTTTTGAAAGTAATTTATAATATGAGTATTTAGTTTGGGCTTGAGTAGGGTGTTACATAATAGTAACATGTTAGTAAAAATTGAAATTATATTATAGGAAAATAATATTGAGCATTTTTTAAAGTAGTTTACAGTTATGAGTATCTAGTTTAGGGTGAGTAGGTGGTTTTTGAGAAGAGTCTTAAATTGATTTTCAGACAAGGTTATGTTAGTATTGACTGGTAATGAATTCCAGATTCTGGGGCCCTTTATGTGCATAGAATTTTTACATAGGTTGATATGAACTCACGGTATATCAAAAAGTGATCTGTGTCTTGTGTTGTGGTCATGGGTCCTATTAAAGTTGGTGAGGAGAATTTTGAGCGGAGGGTTTATATTAGAGTGTAAAGTTTTATAGATGTAGTAGGCACAAGAATAAGTATGAATGTTCTTTACGGTGAGTAGTTTTAGACTTTTGAATATTGGTGGAGTATGCTGTCTAGAGTGGGGATTTGTTATCATTCTGACTGCAGCCTTTTGCTGGGTTATGAGTGGTCTAAGTTGAATTAATGTTGTTGATCCCCATGCACAGGTTCCATAGGTGAGATAAGGGTAGATAAGTGAATGATATAGTGCAAGGAGAGCTGATTGTGGCACATAATAACGTATCTTTGATAATATGCCTACTGTCTTTGAGATTTTCTTGGAAATTTGTTGTATGTGTGTTTGGAATTTAAGGCTACTGTCAAGGTGGATTCCTAGGAATTTTCCCTCTCTGAGTCTTGTGATGGGTGAACCATTGAGCGTTATGTTAAGTGGAACATTTGTGGCTTTGCTTCCAAACTGTATGAAGTAGGTCTTGTCAGTATTGAGAGTAAGCTTGTTAGTCATCATCCATGTTGATATTTTCTGTAATTCGGCATTAACAGTGTTGGCCAGAAACTGGATTTGGGTGAGAGAAGACATATGTTGTGTCATCTGCAAATAAAATGGGTTTGAGTAGTTGTGATGCATTCAGTAGGTCATTTATGTAAATGAGGAATAGGAGTGGCCCCAGGACACTTCCTTGAGGGACTCTGACTGTAATTTGTTGTGTGGAAGAGTTCGCTCCATTTGTGTACACGTATTGGCTTCTGTTGCTAAGGTATGACTTTAGGTAGTTGAGTGGGTGCCCCCTTATACCATAGTGTGCTAATTTTGTGAGCAGTAAATCATGGTCGACTGTATCAAAAGCTTTGCGTAGATCAATGAAGATTCCCAGTGGGACATCTTTCTTCTCAAGTGCGGTATATATTAACTCCAACATGTGCATAATAGCATCGTTTGTGCTCTTGTTTGTCCTGAATCCAAATTGACAGGGGTTGAGTACATTGTGTGAGACGAGGTAGGAATAGATTTGTCTATGAATTAATTTTTCGAAGATTTTAGAAAGCAGTGGTAAATTAGAAATTGGTCTATAATTATTCAAGTCTGTTTTATCACCTCCTTTGTGGATCGTGGTGACCCTAGCTATTTTGAGAATTGATGGAAAGGTAGAGGCTTCAATGGATTTATTGAATAGTGTTGCTATAATTGGTGGCAGTACCTGTGAAGCTTTTTTGTACATAAAAGTTGGTAAGCTGTTTATGTCTCCTGCCTTGTTTTTAAGGGTGTTAACCCTTTGGGGGTCGGTGCCGTACTAGTACGTTTTACGAGCAGGGGTTGGTGCCGTACTAGTACGCCCAAATTCTAGCGGCCTCAATTTAAACAGAAAACGTCTGGTAGGCATACATATGAAAGAATAGGTCTGTGTGGTCAGTGTGCGCAGTATAAAAAAAATCCTGCAGTACACGCTGCATAATGAGAGAAAAAAAACTCTGACCGTTTTTTTCGATTAAAACAGCGACTTTGCAGTCGATTTTCGTATGGTATTTATTGATGTATTCTCGTTTTCTTGGTCTCATTTGATAGAATGGAAGATATTTTACAGAAATAGTGATGATTTTGATTGGTATAACAATGACAAGTACCTTGAAATTGAGCTCAAAGTAGCAAAAATGTTCGATTTTTGACGATGTTCAAGAGTAAACAAATCACATAATGCCTCCAATACACATCACCTGGCGAGTCTTATATTCATGCACAAGTGCTCTGATATTATTTATACCATTTTTACAATGATGCAGTTGTATACATAACAGTAAATCTTCTATTTTTTGTGAGAATAAAAATTCAAAATGTAAAGCAAAAGTAATGGAACAGGGGCCTGGAGACGTGACTAATGAACAGAGAACATGTTATTTTAGTGCCAGGAATGTCTGTCTTGTTTACTCTGGACCCTATTTTGAAATTGGCATCGTTTGAAATTTGTGTGAAATTGGAAAATTGCCATTTTCTGACCACTATTTTGGGTAGATAAAATTGGTAAATAGGCGGTTTCTTGTACTCATTCGATAGAAGAAATGGAGTTCTAGCGAAATAGCTATACTTTTAGGAGACTGAATCATTTTAATTTGTCGAAAATAGAGCTCAAAGTGGGTGAAATCGCCGATGCGTAAGTGTCATGGCTACCGCTAACTTCACGAAAGCATAATTCCGTTAGTTATCGATCAAATTTCATAATTTTGGTGGCGTTATGATCGGAAAAAGATTCTCTATCATTTCATAAGAAAATTTTTTTTTTTTTTTTAAAAATTTTCGACCCCAGAAACACTTTCCTGAGAAGGCCTGTCGACCCCCAAAGGGTTAATTATGAGCGAGACTTCAATTGGGTTGGTAGGAGCTAGGAATAGCGTATTATGGTAGGTGTTTGTGAGGTAGTCTGTTGGACGGGTGTTCGAGCTTGGGATTTTACTCGCTAGATTCTTTCCTATGGTGGAGAAGAAAACATTAAGTCTGTTTGCTGTCTCAGTAGGTGAGAGTAGGGGTTCATCTGTTTTTGATAATTTGATGGTGTTGTTTTTCAATATCTTTTTATTTCCTAAAATTACAGATAGGGTCTTCCAGGTCTTTTTCAATTTTTTTGACCTTCTTATCAGGCTGGTAAGGATTGATGAGTAGCGTTTGGATTGTTCTCTGGTTATTAGACCCCTTCTGTATTGTTTTTCATATTGGTGCCTTTTGTTAATGGATTTAAGGATGCTGGGTGTTAGCCAGGGATTGTTAAGTCTCTTAGCTGTGATCTGTTTAGTTTTTTTAGGGCAATGTTTGTTATAGAGGTGGTGTTTTTTTTTTTAAGGAAATTCTTGATGCATTCATTAGTATCTGAATATGTTTCTAACTCATTATGCCAGTCAATGTTAATCATAGATGTTATAAAGTTATTTACAGCTGACTCGTTATGTAGTCTGAAGGTAACTTTTGTAATATCTTGGGGGCAATTTACCAAGGTTGGTTATGAGAAAGGTCGGGTAGTGGTCTGTGGTGTTGTCTATGATTATGCCTGATTTTAGAGGGGATATAGTGTTAGTCCAGATGTGGTCTAGTAATGAGGTACTAGTCTCGGAGATTCTTGTAGGTTTTGATATTGTTGGTAGTAACAAGCAGTTGCTCATAGTGTTTGTGAATTCTGTTACTTGTGGGTCCTTGTCGTGTAGGAGATTTATATTGAAATCTCCTGTGAGCAGCAAATGGTCTTTGTTCATGTGTGCATCAGTTATCAGGTTTCCTAGTTTTTCACTTAAGTGGTGAATGTTTGACTGTGGTAATCTGTAGATGTTTATCACTGTGAGAGTTTATTTGCAGGTCTTTTGATTTAAATTTAACTATAATATATTCTCCATGCTCATCCCTTATGCAAGAGTTATTGATACATTCAAGTTGATCTGAGTAATATATAGCTATTCCACCCCCTTGCTGATCTGTCCTACAGTTGTGAATGGCTGTGTAACCTGGGATGGCATAGACATCTGTAGTATCAGGCTTTAGCCAGGTCTCAGTGAGTGTGATGATTGACATATTGGTCTGGAGGGATTGGAGTAGTGCTGTGAGGTCATCATAATGTTTGCTCAAAGATCTAACATTGTAATTGAAGATAGTTATATTATTGTTGGCTCTGAGTAATGTCTTTGCTTGATCTGATGTGTAATAGTTGCAGTTGCTGTTGGAATCATGTAAGTCATTTAATAATAGGTTGATATCAAGATCAATTCTTGTAATCATAAGATTTGATGTGATTCTATAACTAGACCTGAGAACAATGGATAATACTGAACTTAATAGTATGGTACTAGATTAAATTCTTAGTAACTATTGGATTATTACAATTTTTAACAATTGTTCACAGAGATATAGGATATTTGACAGAGTTCTTGGCACGTGAATTTGTACCTTAGTTAATTTATACAAATGCAATTAGTAATTGAACTATGGTAGTTATTCTAAAGCTAGGAATAAAGGAGCTAGGGAAAATAATAGCAAACAATGAAAGTAAAGTAATTTAGCACCTGAGTTAGCACCTTAATTATTATAATAAAAATTAATATAAGAACTGTGGCAGTTAGACAATTTTTTAAAAAATAAAGAAACTAGGGAATATAATAGTAAACAATGAGAGTAAACACTTTAAGGAATATAATAGTAAACAATGAGAGTAAAACACTTTAGCACCAGAATTAGCACCTTAATTATTTTTTAAATCTTCAAGTAAAGGAGTTATTGGATGAAAGGCAGTACTAGGTATTGATTTGTTGAGAACTATTTCAAGAGAATATATAAATGGGGACTAAATTAAATGGACAGATAGTAAATATGATATAAAATTAATTTAGAAGCAAGATTTGATTTATATTATAAAGTTTAAGCAAGTACATAATAGCACTAAAAAAAAGTACATTGTATATGAAGTAGTTGGTACTAGCTAGTAAAGTTAGTACAAAGAATTGCACAATAATGTAGTAGGAACATACACTAATACACCACACGTATATTATCTGTTGAGGACAATTGGCTAATCAGTAATGGTAATGTCCGCTTGTCTAAGGAAGTTGGTGAGATCACATTCGTTTGATATAGAAAATTGCTGACCTGTTGATGCTTTTCGAACTAGTATTTTCCCATCACGAGTGAAGCACTGATGGATTTTGTTCTCCAGTTTAAGTTTTCTCAACCTAAACAGAAGGTTTTGACGTTTCCTGGTTAGGCACTCGTTGATGTACACTCCATTTTTCACTGTAATTGCTGATTTAATTAGGTCCTTTTTTGTATCACATGAATGAAGTCTGATCATAATACTATGTTTACCTTGTTTACCTAGCAATCGTTTTTCTTTGATTTCATTACTTTGCACATTAACTCGTAGGTGGTCTTGTAATATGTTGATAGCAGTTTCCTTGCACTGGGATTGAGGTATGTCTCTGGGAATGTGATTGCTGTTTATTATAACTGCATCAGACAAGTTATCTTGTTCGGTTTTGTCATCTTGAAAATCAAGATATTCATCAAGTCGAATATGCATGTTGTTATTCCAGTCCTTGATTGCTTCTTCCACCTTCATATTCAGAGTTGTTATTTGATCGGTGTGACTGGTTATAGCTGTTTGCAGAGTATTTTCTGTGTCAGTATTTCCCGATGTAATCTTCTCTTCAAGGTTTTGGATCTTGATCTCGAGGTTAGTTAGCTTGGATTCATATTTCACTAGTTTTGCTTTGATGTCTTTGTTTTCAGCTTCAAGGGCAATGATTTATTCCCTAATAGTATCAGGAGTAGTCATACCTTGGTGACCAGGATGGAATCCTACAAAGCTGGTGGGGTTGGAGGGAGAGTCAGCCATGTTCGGTGTTATTGTTGTTGTCGGGACCCGGGCGGGGGTGTGGGGGGTTGTTGATGCACCGGCTTTCTGCTGTGTAGACATGTTGTGTTTCAAAGTCCTTAGTGTTGGTTTCTTGTTACTGTTGCTGTTGTTGGTTCCTCTGCGAGTTCCGCTCATAGTATCACTAGTGAAGCTATGGAGGAGGCATTATTTCCTTTAGCCTTTAGCTTGGGTTAGGCGTTCGTCTGGTAGCGCGGGCGATATTTGGGTTTGCAGGGCTGTCTTCCTTAGATCTTCAATTTTGTTAAGATTTGGGTAGCATTTCTAGTATTCTTGGGTCATTTTGTGATCTACGTGGGTTTGTGCAGTTGTACCTTCAATTAGGTCATCACAAGCTTTGATGAGCACTGAGTGTTTTGAAGAATAAAGGCTGCTAGGATGCTGCCGCTGCCGCTGTCGTAAAACATACTTGTACGACCATAACCCCGAAAGGGTTAAGGATGCTGGGTGTTAGCCAGGGATTGTTAAGTCTTTTAGCTGTGATCTGTTTAGTTTTTTTAGGGCAATGTTTGTTATAGAGGTGGTGGGTTTTATTAAGGAAATTCTTGATGCATTCATTATTATCTTTATATGTTTCTAACTCATTATACCAGTCAATGTTAATCATAGCTGTTATAAAGTTATTAACAGCATACTCGTTATGTAGTCTGAAGGTAACTTTTGTAATATCTTGGGGCAATTTACCAAGGTTGGTTATGAGAAAGGTCGGGTAGTGGTCTGTGGTGTTGTCCGTGATTATGCCTGATTTTAGAGGGGATATAGTGTTAGTCCAGATGTGGTCTATTAATGAGGTACTAGTCTCGGAGATTCTTGTAGGTTTCGATATTGTTGGTAGTAACAAGCAGTTACTCATAGTGTTTGTGAATTCTGTTACTTGTGGGTCCTTGTCGTGTAGATTTATATTGAAATCTCCTGTGAGCAGCAAATGGTCTTTGTTCATGTGTGCATCAGTTATCAGGTTTCCTAGTTTTTCACTAAAGTGGTGAATGTTTGACTGTGGTAATCTGTAGATGTTTATCACTGTGAGGGGTTTTTGCAGGTCTTTTGATTTAAATTTAGCTATAATATATTCTCCATGCTCATCCCTTATGCAAGAGTTATTGAAACATTTAAGTTGATCTGAGTAATATATAGCTATTCCACCCCCTCGCTGATCTGTCCTACAGTTGTGAATGGCTGTGTAACCTGTGATGGCATAGACATCTGTAGTATCAGGCTTTAGCCAGGTCTCAGTGAGTGTGATGATTGACATATTGGTCTGGAGGGATTGGAGTAAAGTAACACTTCTTACGGCCACAGGTTATGTCTTGTCTAATATCTTTGTTTCCTTCGTTAATTCTAAGACTTAATGCTTACACCTTTTCTTGCCACTTTGAGCAACACTGGTATGCCTAGTGGGTGTCATGATTGCTTGGCAGATACAAAATATAGTAATTTAAAGATCAATACACAGTGGACTGAACGTGTAGCAGTGGACTGAACGTGTATGAACTACGAATGCTGGAATGGTGGGGTGGTATTGGGGGGGTTGCTTGGGATGGTGGATGGTCTCCCCCGCTGCTCCACAACAACAAGGCTTGAGGAAATGAGAATTTGTTTTTCCTTCCCACAAACTGTAAGTAAGTTTATTCAGGTATACACAGATACAGTTACAAAAAGTGAGAGTGACTTACGTATTTCCTTCTGTCTGACTTTTTTGGGTTATCCTAGGTTCTCTACACATATGCTGCTATGTATGATAATCAATGTAACTGTATCTGTGTATACCTGAATAAACTTGCTTACTTACAGTTTGTGGGAAGGAAAAACAAATTCCCTTTTCCTCAAAGCATGAGGATTCTTAGAGCGGTAAATAACCATGGGCTTACATTTGAAATCACCTGATGAATTACCGCAAAGGAGCAAGATGAAGCGATCCTTTGCTGTCTTGAAGCCTGGTGCACTTTTCTCTTGCTGACTGATATAAGTTTGTGTTGGCATTTTCTTCCAGAAAACACTTGTCTCGTCAGCATTAAACACTTGATGTGGCTCATAGCTACCCTCAGTAGGACCCCCACTGACTCAATGGTTTAACCCACCGCGGGCTACCATGCGCTCAAAATTTTTCCCCTCCCGCAAACCGTGTAATAGCATTTTTACGTTGTGTTAGATAATAATGTGCCGCAATTCTTCAATCGTGCAATACCCATAACATGCAACATAATCTTGTGCTAAATGACGGTCTACTGTACTTTATTTTCAATGTTTATTACATTTTTTCTTTTATCACACTGGCTGTCTTCCACTGAGGTAAAATGACCCAAAAAAGAAGAAACACTTTAACCATCATTCATTCCATCACTGTCTTGCCAGAGGCATGCCACTTCACTTCACTCAAACCTATCTAACACGCTCATACACACTTGTTGGATGTCCAAGCCCCTTGCATAGAAAACTTCTTTTACCCCCTCCATTTAACATTTTGTAGGACAACCCTTACCCTGCCTCCCCTCCACCACTGATTTATACACCCTCCAAATCACCCTATTTTGCTCTATTCTCTCTAAATGTACAAAGCACCTCAACAACCCCTCTTCAGTCCTCAGGATAACACTCTTAGTAACCCTACACCTAATCTCCAGACTATGAATTCTCTGCTTAATATTCATACCACACGTTGCCCTCAGACATGACATCATCACTGCCTCCAGCCTTCTCCTTGCTGCAACATTCTCAATCAATGCTTCACACCTTTTAAGAGTGTTGGTCCCACCATACACATACACTTCCCTTTTTGCTTCCACAGACAATCTTCTCTAAATAACAAAAAGGCACAATACTGTGACTGGAACAATACACAAATAACCCACACATAGAAGAGGGGACCTTACGACGATATTTCAGTCCAACTTGGACCATTTACAAAGTAACACTAAGAGAAAGGAGAGAAGGAGGCAGTATATATAAGCCAATTTGCCCTTTCTTCTCTTAAATCTAACACTAACATTGTCATCCTCTCTTCTGACAAAGGTAATTTGGTAGTTATCCTTGATCGTGAGGATTACCTCCATAAAGCTGAAGTCTTGCTCTCTGACTCATGTACCTACACTCCTCTCGTTTCCAACCCTCTTAATCACATCAAGAAAACTTTCAACAAGAAACTAAGGACTCTCTCTCCGAACTCTGTCTTCCTGACTTTGACCTTGTTTAATGTTTTCATGTCATTTGTCTCTGCCTTATTTCTGTGGCCTTCCCAAAGCTCATAAACCTGGTAATCTTCTTCATCCCATCATATCCTCTAGAGGTTCTGTCTCTTATTCTCTTCTTGGCTGGCCAAAACCCTCACTCCCTTTCTTAGTACTTTTTATCCTGCCCACCTTTGTCACTCTCAAGACTTCATCAAACGTGTTTGCCTTCTCCCGACCTATAAGATGCTTAGTCTTGATGCTGAGTCCCTCTTCACTAATGTCCCTCTTGATGATGTCCTCAATTTTCTCAGAGAGAAGGCCATTGTAGGGTTCATCTCCCTATACCTACTGATGTCTTTCTTGATCTTATTTGCCTTTGTGTGGACTCAAATTCCTTTTCCTTCCAAGACAAATATTATTCTCAAACCTTCAGTGTCACTATGGGCTCTCCTCTATCTCCTGTTCTTGCTAATCTTTATATGGAATACAGTAGGGCCCCACTTATACAGCAGGTTAGGTTCCAGGCTACTGCTGGAAAGTGGACATCGCCGGAAAGCAGAACGCCATTTGTTTCCAATTATAAATGTCAGATAATAAGTTTACACTAACATATATGGTGGAACCCCGGATTTTGTATGCACCGAATATCATACGTTTTGGTGCATACAAAACACTTTTTGTGGAAAATTTTGGTCTGGATTTGGTACCTCCACCCGGAAATCGTACGTATCAGACACTTCCATCCGCCACTTATGCCTATGTGTTTCAGTCTGGCTCTGTCACTGGTCGAGTGAGCATTACTTCACACATTCCTTTTTTTTTTTGTCACTGCAAAATAAGCCACCATGGGCCCAAAGAAAGTTCCTAGTGCCAGCAATTTGGTAAAGAAGGTGAGAAACACGATAGAATTCAAGAAAGAGATTGTAGAACAATAGGAAAGTGGCGTACGTTTAGCCAAGCTTGCCAGGATGTATGGGAAGTCGAAATCAACAATCTGTTCCATCCTGACAAAGAAAGTAGAAATCAAGGAAGCTAAAGTTGCGAAAGGGGTAAATATGCTAACGAAACAGAGATCACAAATAATCGAATACGTGGAGAAGTGGTTGTTGGTGTGGATCAAAGAAAAACAGTTAGTGGGAGATAGTGTTGTGAAGTTGATCATTTGCGAAAAGGCAAGACAGTTGCATGCGGATCTCGTAAAGAAAATGCCTGGAACGAGTGCTGCTGTTACTGAATTTAAGGCCAGCAGAGGCTGGTTCAACAGATTCAAGAAGCGTAGTGGCGTACACAGTGTTGTAAGGCATGGTGAGGCTGCAAGTTCAGACAAACATGCGGCTGAAAAATTTGTGCAGGAATTCAAGGGGTACATAGAGACTGAAGAATTCCACCCCAACAAGTGTTGAATTGTGACGAAACAAGCCTCTTTTGGAAGAAAATGCCAAAGAGGACCTACATCACAAAGAAGGAAAAGGCACTGCCAGGACACAAGCCTATGAAGGATAGGCTAACTCTTTTGTTCTGTGGTAATGCTAGTGGGGCTTTCAAAGTGAAGCTTTTACTGGTGTATCACTCTGAAAATTCCCGAGTGTTCAAGGAAAACAATGTCGTCAAGAGTAAATTGTGTGTGATGTGGAAAGCTAATAATAAGGCATGGGTCACGAGGCAAATTTTCATTGACTGGGTCCATGAAGTGTTTGGCCCGAGCATGAAAAAATACCTCCTGGAAAATAAATTGCCACTAAAGTGTCTCCTGGTACTGGACAATGCTCCTGCTCATCCTCCAGACTTGGAAGACCAATTGTTTAGGGACTTCAGTTTTATAACAGTGAAGTTCTTGCCTCCTAACACCACTCCTCTCATCCAGCTCATGGACCAGCAGGTCATTTCTAACTTCAAAAAACTCTACACAAAAGCAATGTTTTAACCCTTAAACTGTCCACACGTAGATATATGTTCACCTGCGTACTGCACCGAATATTTTGAAAAAAAAATTTTTTTTTTTTTTAAAATGAAGAGCGCATTTTTATAAACAGGATAGGCTAAAAAAAAAGTTTAGGGCCAGTACTTACCGAGATATAAGCCCACCAATTTGGTGCTGGATGCTCACCTGATGGCAACATCAAGTCCTGCCGCTTGCAGAAGTATTGTCGATATACTTTTTTTTCTAGTTTTCATTTTAATTTATATAATTTTTATGTTCTGATAATTACATTTTACAATAGTTCCTGTGATTTCATAGCCAATCTTTGTTCTAACACTAATATTATGTACTGAAATAGTACTCAAATAGTCACAATCACACCAACAGGTGAACAATTTCGCCTACCTTGGTCATTTACTATTGTCTATAAATATATACGAAGTATTTATAGGTCCCAGCAATGTTTTAGACATCCAGGAGTATACATGAAACTCCTTGAAGAATGGTGTTATGACAATTGCCAGATAACTACTGATAAGGCAGTGACATTGATGAATGAATGTGTGCAGGGAACCCTCGCTCTTTCACTCTGTATCTATCTATCTGTCTATCTATCTGTGTCTGTCTGTCTGTCTATCTGTCTATCTATCTATCTATCTATCTATCTGTCTATCTATCTGTCTGTATCTGTCTGTCTATCTCTGTATCTGTCTGTCTATCTGTCTGTATCTGTCTGTCTATCTGTCTGTATCTGTCTGTCTATCTGTCTGTATCTGTCTGTCTATCTGTCTGTATCTGTCTGTATCTGTCTGTCTATCTGTATCTGTCTGTCTATCTGTCTGTATCTGTCTGTCTGTCTGTATCTGTCTGTCTATCTGTCGGAATCTGTTTGTCTGTATCTGTCTGTATCTCTGTCTGTGTCTGTCTAGCTCTGCTTATCTGTCTTTCTGTCTGCCTGTGTGCCTGTGTGGAGTATATGAAACTCCTTGAAGAATGGTGTGTTGACAAGTGTCAGATAACTCTTGACAGCCCAGTGACATTTGATAAATGTCAGCAGTGCTGGAGGGAACCCTCCCTTTTTCAATGTCTATCTGTCTGCCTGTCTGTCTATCTGTCTCTGTCTATCTGTCTGTCTGTCTGCCTGTATCTGTCTGTCTGTTTGTCAAGCTCTGCTTATTTCTGTCTAACTGTACTTATCTGTCTTTCTGTCTGCCTATGTGTGTGTGTCTTTCCGTCTGCTTGTCTCAGTCTTAGAGTGCGGCTCGTAAACCAACAGGTATTATACACGATGCAGAAGTGACGATGCGTATTACTTGCCAGTCATGCTTATTATGCCTTATATCTACAAGCATTGTATAGCACTTTGCCTGGAATTTTTGGGTTATCCTAGGTAATTTACACTATGTATAATAACTGTACTTATGTGTACATGTGTGTGAGAGAGAGAGAGAGAGAGAGAGAGAGAGATATAGGACATACAGATATAGACAGACAAAGATATAGACAGAGTTATAGACAGATAGAGAGACAGCCAGAGACAGCCAAAGCCAGCCAGGCTGCCGAATACATAAGAACATAAGAAAGAAGGAACACTGCAGCAGGCCTACTGGCCCATGCAAGGCAGGTCCATGTCACCCCCCAGCTTAGACCAATGACCCACCTAGTCAGGTCACATCCTCTGAAGGAAGGAGCATGGCATCAGACCTAGTAGCACAAGCTAGTCAGGTCCAACTCACACCCACCCACAGCCACTCATGTATTTATCTAACCTATTTTTACTTTCCTCTTATAAGGGGAGTGTTAATGTGACATGACATCAGTGAATCCCTGGTGTTTGCCACAGTATTTGCTCTAGCTGGCACTCAATTGAACTTGTGCTCCCACAAGGTACTAAGTGGTCCCAGATTTTTTTAATACTGCGCACACTGAGGGCGCAGATCCATTCTCTCATGTCTAGGCGACTCAGGCCTATCGCACTAAATTTGAAGGAATGAAAAATAAAACGTAGAACTACGTTCGGGGCAGTACGCACGTGAACGTATATCTACGTGTGGACAATTTAAGGGTTAAAGGTGCTTTGAAGTTACCTCGGACACTGAATTGACCCTAAGAGAGTTCTGGAGGAATCACTTCAGTATCCTCCATTGCATAAGCCTTATAGGTAAGGCTTGGAAAGGAATGACTTCCAAGACTTTGAACTCTGCTTGGAGAAAATTGTGGCCAGAATGTGTCCTCGACAAGGATTTTGAAGGGTTTGAGGCTGACCCCGATGACCCTAAGCCTGTTGTGAAATCTATTGTGTCTTTGGGGATGTCCATGGGGTTGAAGGTGAGTGGCCAGGATGTGGAAGAGTTGGTGGTGGACCACAGGGAAGAGCTAACCACTGAAGAGCTGCAAGACCTTCATCTGGAACAGCAACAGACCTTAGCTGAGGAAATTGCTTCAGAGGAGGAGGAAGAGAGAGGGAAGAAGGTGCCTTCTTCAGTGATTAAGGACATAAATAACAAAAAAGGCACAATACCGTGACTGGAACAATACACACACAACCCGCACATATAAAAGAGAGGAGCTTACGACGACGTTTCGTCCCGACTTGGACCATTTACAAAGTCACACTAACACACAGAGACAGAGGAAGGGTATTTATAGGCAGGCAGACAGGGGAGGGTACAAGAGAGTGGGGTACTACTACTTCCACTACTCCATCATTACCCCACTCTCTTGTACCCTCCCCTGTCTGCCTGCCTATAAATACCCTTCCTCTGTCTCTGTGTGTTAGTGTGACTTTGTAAATGGTCCAAGTCGGGCCGAAACGTCGTCGTAAGCTCCTCTCTTTTATATGTGCGGGTTGTGTGCGTATTAAGGACGTGTGTAAAGTGGAATGAGGTGCAAACTTTTGTGGAAAAATATCACCCTGACTAAGCTGATACAAGCCATATCTGCAACATGTTCAGTGACAATACCTTGTCCCATTTTAGGCAAATCTTAAAGAGACGCCAGAAACAGAGCTCTCTGGACAGATTTTTAGTGCGACAGGGGTCCAGTGCCACTAAAAGACAAAGAAGGGAAATTACCCCAGATAGGGCTTTGATACCTGAAGTACAGTGGACCCCCAGAGTTCGTAATTAATCCGTTCCAGAGGGCGCTCCGAACACCGAATATTACGAACTCTGAATCTATTTTCCCCAAAAGAAATAATGGAAATAAAATTAATCCGTTCCAGACACCCAAAAGTATTAAAATATATTCTTTTTATACAACAAATATACATTAAATTACACAGAAAACAATGAGACATAAGAAATAAACAGTAATAACATGTCACTTACCTTTATTGAAGAGTTGTTGATGTGTGGAAGACGAGAGGAGGGGAGAGGACAGAGGAGTTGCTAGTGTTTGGAAGGGGAATCCCCTTCCATTAACACTTCAGGTACCAAGTCTTTTTCTGGGGTTACTTCCCTTCTTTTTTTTTAATGCCACTAGGACCAGGTTGAGAGTCACTTGACCCCTGTCTGACAAAATAACTGTCTAGGGAGCTCTGTATCTGGCGTTCCTTTAAAACATCCCTGAAGTGGGACACCACAGTCTCATTGCACACGTTGCCAGCACGGCCTGCAACAGCTTTGTTAGGGTGATAATGCTCCATAAATCTTTGCAAGTCACTCCACTTGACACACATCTCTTTAATCTTTGAAGAAGGCAACGTTCTCCATATCTCTTCCTCCTCCTCTGAATCAATTTCCTGAGCTGTGGTCTGTTTCTGTTGCAGATGAAGCTCTTGCAGATCTGCAACTCTTCCACATCCTCGCCATTCATATGCAACCCCATGGACTTCCCCAGTGCCACAATTTTTTCCACAACAGGCTCAGGGCCCTGAGGCTCAGCCCCAAACCCTTTAAAATCCCTCTCTTCGACACAGTCTGGCCACAATTTTCTCCAAGCAGAGTTCAAAGTCCTGGAGCTCACTTCCTCCCAAGCCTTCCCTATATGGTTTATGCAATTGAGGATATTGAAGTGATCTTTCCAGAACTCTCTTAGGGTCAAAGCAGTGTCTGAGTTTATGTCAAAGCACCTTTGAAACATTGCTTTGGTGTACAGTGTTTTGAAGTTACAAATGACCTGCTGGTCCATGGGCTGGAGGAGAGGAGTGATATTAGGGGGCAAGAACTTCACTTTGATGAACTTAAAATCGTCCACAATTTGCTCTTCCAAGTCTCGAGGATGAGCAGGAGCATTGTACATTACCAGGAGGCACTTAAGTGGCAAATTATTTTCCAGGAGGTATTGCTTCACACTGGGGCCAAACACTTCATTGAACCAATCAAGGAAAATTTCCCTGGTGACCCATGCCTTATTGTTAGCCTTCCACATCACACACAAATTAGCCTTGGCAACACTGTACTTCTTGAACACTCTGAGATTTTCAGAGTGATACACCAGTAAAGGGTTCACTTTGAAATCCCCACTAGCATTACTACACAACAAAAGAGTTAGCCTGTCTTTCATAGGCTTGTGTCCTGGCAGTGCCTTTTCCTCCTGTGTAATGTAGGTCCTGTTTGGCAAAACAGGCCTGTTTCGTCACAATTAAACACTTGTTCAGGTTTAAATCCTCCAGCCTCTACATAGCTTTTAACCCTTAAACTGTCCACATGTAGATATACGTTCACGTGCGTAGCTGACCGAATATTTTGAGAAAAAAATAAATTGTTCTTTTGTTTGTTTGTTTGTCATTCCCACATGTTGTAATACTGCACACACTGAGTGCAGAGACCCATTCTCTAATCTCTAGGCAACTCAGGCTTATCGTGGCAAGGTTAAAAGCATTTGAAAAAAAACGTAGATCTATGTTCAGAGCAGTACGCACGCGAACGTATATCTACGTGTGGACAGTTTAAGGGTTGACCCTTTGACTGTCGCAACCCCTAATCCTGAATGCTCTCCTGTTGTCACAAAATTTAAAAAAAAAAAAAAAAAAATTCCTATGAAATGATAGAGAATCTTTTCCGATGGTAATGACACCAAAAATATGAAATTTGATTGAAAACTTACGGAGTTATGCTCTTGCGAATTTAGTGATCTCGGCGATATATATGCATCGGCAATTTCGCCAACTTTGAGCCCTGTTTTCGGCCAATTCCATTGTTCCAGTCGACCACACTCATAGCTATTTCTTTAGAACTCCATTTGTTCTATCGATTGAGTACAAGAAACCACCAATTTACAGATTTCAACTACCCAATAAAGTGGTCAGAAATTGGTAATTTCGCCAATTTCATGCAAAATAAAAAAGTTGTCAATTTCAAAATAGGGTCCAGAATAAACAATGCAGACATTCCTGGCACTAAAATAAGATGCTATCTGATCATTAGTCACGTCTTTAGGCCCCTCTTATATTACTCTTGCTTTCTTTTTTGATTTTTTATTCACACAAAAAATAGAAGATTTACCGTTATGCAGACTATTGCATTATTGTAAAAATGGTATAAATAATATCAGTGCACTTGTGAAAGAATATTAGACTCACCAATTGATGTGTATTGGACACGTGGCGTGATTTGTTTACTCTTGAACATTTGCAAAAATCGAAAATGTCCCCTATTTTGAGCTCAATTGCAAGGTCGTTTTCATCATGAAACTAATCAAATCATCTACATTTCTGTAGTATGTTTTCCATTCTATCAAATGAGACCATAAAAAAGAGAATACAATCATAAATACTATACGAAAATACACCTCAAAGACGGCGTTTTAATCCAAAAAAACGGTCGGAGTTTTTTTTCTCTCATTATGCACTGCGTGCTGCAGGATTTTTTTTATACAGTGCACACTGACCACACAGACCCATTCTCTCATATGTGGGCCTACCAGCTTTCTTCCGCTTGATTTGAAGCCGCTAGAATTTGTGAGTATATATACGTCCGAAACAGTGGTTCGTAAGATGTGTATATACGACCGAAACAGTCAAAGGGTTAAATTCATGCACGTATTTTTCAGCAGCACATTTGTCTGAACTGGCTGCCTCACCATGCCTTATCACACTGTGTATGCCACTACGCTTTTAAATCTGTCAAACCAGCATTTGCTGGCTTTAAATTCGTTCACTTCAGCACTCATTGCAGGCATTTTCTTGATGAGATCACCATGCAATTGCCTTTCTTTTTCAGATATTATTGCCTGCGTAACACTATCTCCTGCTAATTCTTTCTGGGTGATCCACACCAACAACAAAGTCTCAACATCTTCCAGTATTTGCAATCTCTGTTTTGTGACCATACTTGCACCTTTTGCAACAACAGCGTCCTTGATTTCCTTTCCCTTGGCCACAATGGAAGCGAAGGTTGTATAGGTTTTGCCATACTGCCTGGCCAGCTCAGCGACACGAACTACACTTTCATATTTTGCAATGATCTTTTTTTTCAGTTCTACCATATATCTGACATTCTTTACCACAGGCCTAGCACTAGGAGCTTTCTTGGGGCCCATGGTGGCTTATTTAGCAGTTGCAAGCACTAAAAACAATGGAATAATGACAAAATGTATGGTATGAATGCGTGGGTGGCAGTCACTCGCTGGTAAACAATGGCACACTGACTCTCAATGGAGTGTCGGGCCTGCTCGGGCCATGCGTACGCGTCCGGGAGGAATTATGAACTCCGAGTGGATCAACGAACACCGAACCAATATTTTTCCAAAAAAATGTCACGAACTCCGAATTTTACGAACTCCGATGCCTACGAACTCCGGGGGTCCACTGTACTTATGAAGGGGGATTCCCCTTCCAAACAATAACTTCTGCTCCTCCTCCCTCTCACCTTCTCGCCATCCATACCCCAACAAGAGTCTTCAATAAAGGTAAATGTGATGTTAAATGTTCATTTATCCATTTCATTACTCATATATATTTCTTTGTGAATGTTTTCTGTATGTAAAACTATAGATATTCTTTAAAGAATGTATTTTTTGTTAATATTTTTGGGTGTCTCCATGGGGAAGTGGAACAGAACTCTTCCTCCGTAAGCCATGCGTGTCGTAAGAGGCGACTAAAATGCCGGGAACAAGGGGCTAGTAACTTAATGTAAAAGGAGAAACTTTCGTTTTTTCTCTTGGGCCACCCCGCTTCGGTGGGAAACGGCCGACGTGTTAAAAGAAAAAGAAAAATTTGGGTGTCTGGAATGGATTAATTGTATTTACATTATATCTTATGGGAAATATTACTTTGGTTTTCATCCTTTTCGGATTTAGACCGACCTTCTGGAATGGATTAAGGATGAAATCTGGGGTTCCACTGTACTGTTCACTTGTTTGCATCAATGTAAACACTCTGTCTACACATCCCTTAAGCTTACAAAAGCCTCTTTGTTCATCTGCACTCCTGTTCTCCATCTTACCCTTATTTCTTTCAATAATAAATACCATACACCTTACCAGGTACAGTGGACCCCCGGATTACGCTAAATTCGGTTAGCTATACATTTTTCCGTAAAAATATTGGCTCAGTATACAATGATCCGCTCGGAATATGCTATTTGTCTTGGACGCGTTCACGAGCCCTGGGACGGCACATGTAAGCAGCCTATACTCAGTCCCCTTTGTATTTCGCGGCACTTCAGTGCTGCCATCTGTAGGCCTACCTATGTCAGTGAGACGGCACTCTGAGATGCCCTCACTTCTCCAGCCTACCTCATTAAAGCAGGTCCTACCCTAGCTGGCTCCCGGGTCCCCTCAAGCTCTGCCCCCATGTATACCTACACCTTTCGAACAATAAACTCAGTCTAGTCATCACCCGTATCTCTACACCTACGCTACCATTCTACTGCACTAGACCTGAAAGAAGTAAGCCAAGAACAGTAATTACACACAACGCTCCATCCAGAGTCAGTGTGCCATTGTTTACCAGTGAGTGAGCGCCACCCACGCATTCATACCATATATTTTGTAATTTTTCCACTGTTTTTAGTGCCTGCAACTGCTAAATAAGCCACCTTGGGTCCAAAGAAAGCTCCTAGTGCCAGCCCTGTGGTAAAGAGGCTCAGAAATACGGCAGGGAGTGTAGCAGGGATGCAGGGAGTTTAGCAAGGATGCAGGGAGTGCAGCAAGGATGCAGGGAGTGTAGCAGGCATGTAGGGAGTGTAGCAGGCATGTAGGGAGTGTAGCAAGTATGCAGGGAGTGTAGCAGGGATGCAGGGAGTATAGCAAGGATGCAGAGAGTGTAGCAGGGATGCAGGGAGTGTAGCAGGGATGCAGGGAGTGTAGCAAGGATGCAGGGAGTGTAGCAAGAATGCAGGGAGTGTAGCAAGGATGCAGGGAGTGTAGCAGGCATGCAGGGAGTGTAGCAGGCATGTAGGGAGTGTAGCAAGTATGCAGGAGTGTAGCAGGGATGCATGGAGTGTAGCAAGGATGCAGGGAGTGTAGCAGGCATGCAGGGAGTGTAGCAGGCATGCAGGGAGTGTAGCAAGTATGCAGGGAGTGTAGCAGGGATGCAGGGAGTGTAGCAGGGATGCAGGGAGTGTAGCAGGGATGCAGGGAGTGTAGCAGGAATGCAGGGAGTGTAGCAGGCATGCAGGTTGTGTAGCAGGATGCAGGGAGTGTAACAGGCATGCAGGGAGTGTAGCAAGTATGCAGGGAGTGTAACAAGGATGCAGGGAGTGTAACAGGGAGTGTAGCAGGGATGCAGGGAGTGTAGCAAGAATGCAGGGAGTGTAGCAAGGATGCAGGGAGTGTAGCAGGCACGCAGGGAGTGTAGCAGGCATGCAGGGAGTGTAGCAGGAAGGCAAGGACTTGGTACCTGAAGTGTTAATGGAAGGAGATTCCCCTTCCAAACACTAGCATACTCCTTCCTCTCCCCTCCTTCCATCTTCCACACATCAACAACTCTTCAATAAAGGTAAGTGTTAAGTTATTATACTGTTGTAGTATTTATTTGTGGTAATTTATATATACATGTATCAATCTTCTGTGTAAGTTAATGTGTAAACAATATTTATTTTAATACTTTTGGGTGTCTGGAACGGATTAATTGAATTTCCATTATTTCTTATGGGGAAAATAGATTCGGATTACAATATTTTCAGTTTACGATAAGCCCTCTGGAACGGATTAATATCGTAATCCGGGGGTCCACTGTATACTCAACAGGTGTATTTCCCTATAATTCTTACACTCTCTTTTATCCTATTTTCTTTTATACAAAGGAACTAATGCATACTCTCTGCCAGTCCCTAGGTACCTTCACCTCTTTCATATATTTATTAAACAAAAGTACCAACCACTCCAAAACTAGATAACCTCCTGCTTTTAACATGAAATCACTGCCTCCCTTTTATCAACATTTAACAGATCCTCAAAATATTCCCTCCAACTTTCTAACAGTTCCTCAAAATATTCCTGCCATTTTCCTAATACCTCCAACTCCTCATGTAATAACTTCTCCCTTCTGTTTAATCTTGTGTTAAATCCATTCATTCTTTAGGTTTTCTGAACTTATTAATCTCATTCCAAAACTTTTTCTTATTCTCAGCAAAATTTGTTGACACATCTTCACCCACTATCATTTGCTCTCCTTTTGCACTTCCTCACCGCTCTCTTAACCTCTGTTTTATTCTCCATGTACTCTACCCATCTTATATTTCTTCTCTTTTGTAAAAAACTTCTCCTATGCTAACTTTTTTTTCTTACCACTCTCTTTACCTCACCATTCCACGAAATGCTCCTCTTCTCTCCTGCACCCACCCTCCTAATATCCACAAACATTAGATGTACATTTTACCACTGCATTCTTAAATCTACCCCATACCTATTCATCCTCATTACTTATACTCTTACTTGCCAATCTTTCTCCCAACAGTTGCTTATATCTTTTCCTAACTATCTCTTCCTTTAATCTATAAACTTTCACTTCTTTCTTACTGTTAATATTCTCCTTGCACCCCAGCAACCTTTTAGCCACCAATACATAGTCCAACAAACTGCTGTCTTTGCACCCTATAACATATTTTTTGTATTTATTTATCTTCTTATTCATAAAATATGCATTGCCTATTACCAATCAAAGGTCCCACATTAATAATTCATTTACCCCTGGCACCCCAAACTAACTTCTTGCACTCTCTACAATAGTTTCTCCCACTTTAGCATTGAAGTCCCCCACTACAATTACTCTCTCAATTCAAAAACTCCCCAAACACACACCTAACATCTCCCAAAATCTTTATCTCTCCTCTGCACTTCTCTCTTTTTCCAGGTGCATAAACACTTATTAAAACCAACGTTTCACATCCAACCCTTATTTTAATCCTCATAATCTTTGAATTTCTCCATTTATGTTACCTCTTTTCCTTCCATAACTAATCCATTAACATTATTCTTACTCCTTCCTTAGCTCTTGACTCTCTCAGATGCACCTGACTTTTTTTTTTTTTCCAACAAGTCGGCCATCTCCCACCGAGGCAGGGTGACCCAAAAAGAAAGAAAATCCCCAAAAAGAAAATACTTTCATCATCATTCAACACTTTCACCACACTCATTCATAATCACTGTCTTTGAAGAGGCGCTCAGATACGACAGCTGAGAATAGTCCCTCCCAGCTGTCACTATTCCAGACCCCTCCTTTAAAGTGCAGTCATTGTACTTCCCATTTCCAGGACTCAAGTCCAACTAAATCAGTTAACTGGTTTCCCTGAATCCCTTCACAAAATGTTACCCTGCTCACACTCCAACAGATCGTCATGTCCCAAAAACCATTCGTCTCCATTCACTCCTATCTAACACGCTCACACATGCTTGCTGGAAGTCCAAGCCCCTCGCCCACAAAACCTCCTTCACCCCCTCCCTCCAACCTTTTCTAGGACAACCCCTACCCCGGCTTCCCTCCCCTACAGATTTATACGCTCTCCAAGTCATTCTACTTTGATCCATTCTCTCTAAATGACCAAACCACCTCAACAACCCCTCTTCAGCCCTCTGACAAATACTTTTAGTAACTCCACACCTTCTCCTAATTTCCACATTCCGAATTTTCTGCATAATATTTACACCACACATTGCCCTTAGACAGGACATCTCCACTGCCTCCAGCCTCCTCCTCGCTGCAGCATTTGCAACCCATGCTTCACACCCATATAAGAGTGTTGGTACGACTATACTTTCGTACATTCCCTTCTGTGCCTCCATGGATAACGTAAAAAAAATTTCAGTGTCAGACTATGAAACTTCCTTTTAATTTTTTGTCTCCACAGATACCTCAACGCACCACTCACCTTTTTTCCTTCATCAATTCTATGGTTAACCTCATCCTTCATAAACCCATCCACTGACACGTCAACTCCCAAATATCTGAAAACATTTACTTCTTCAATAATCCCTCTCTCCAATGTGATATCCAATTTTTCTTTATTTAAATCATTTGATACCCTCATCACCTTACTCTTATCTATGTTCACTTTCAACTTTCTACCTTTACACACTCTCCCAAACTCGTCCACTAACCTTTGCAACTTTTCTTTAGAATCTTCCATAAGCACAGTATCATCAGCAAAAAGTAACTGTGTCAACTCCCATTTTTGCATTTAATTCCCCATAATTTAATCGTAAGCCATGCGTGTTGGAAAAGTCAACTAAAATGCCGGGAACAATGGGCTAGTAACCCCTTTTCCTGTATAGCTTACTAAAACGAAAAAGAAGAAAACCGTCAAAGTGGGATGTTTGAATGTGCGTGGATATTGTGCGAATGATAAGAAAGAGATGATTGTAGATGTTATGAATGAAAAGACGCTAGATGTCCTGGCTTTAAGTGAGACAAAGCTGAAGGGGGTAGGAGAGTTTCAGTGGGGAGAAATAAATGGGATTAGGTCAGGGGTTTCAAATAGAGTTAGAGCTAAAGAAGGAGTGGCAATAATGTTGAATAATCAGTTATGGCAGGTAAAGAGGGAATATAAATGTATAAATTCAAGGATTATGTGGAGTAAAATAAAGGTTGGATGTGAAAAGTGGGTTATAGTAAGTGTTTATGCACCTGGAGAAGAGAGAAGTGTAGAGGAGAGAGAGAGATTTTGGGAAATGTTGAGTGAGTGTGTGAGGAGTTTTGAACCAAGTGAGAGAGTAATTGTGGTTGGGGATCTTAATGCTAAAGTGGGTAAAAATGTTGTGGAGGGAGTAGTAGGTAAATTTGGGGTGCCAGGGGTAAATGTAAATGGGGAACCATTAATTGAGCTATGTGTAGAAAGAGGTTTGGTAATAAGTAATACATATTTTATGAAAAAGAGGATAAATAAATATACGAGGTATGATATAGCACGTAAAGAAAGTAGTTTGTTGGATTATGTATTGGTGGATAAAAGGTTGATGGGCACTTGACATAATCCCATTTATTTCTCCCCATTGAAAACCTCCTATCCCCTTCTGCTTTGTTTCAGGACATCCAGCTTCTTTTAATTCATAACATACATAATCATCTTTCTTATCTGCAATAAATCCACACACATTCAAACATCCGAGCTTCATCACGTTTGTCTTTTTTTTACATTTAGTAATTTATACAGAAGAAGGGGTTACTAGGCTTTTGTTTCCAGCATTTTAGCTTCTCTTACGATGTGCATGGCATACGAAAGAAGGATTCTCCACTTTCCCATGGAGATGAAAGAAAAAAATAAGAACAAGAACTATTTAGAATATGGAAGGAAACTCAGATGGGTGTGCAAGAAGTAGGAGGATGTACCTGTTATTTTGCATGTTTATAAGACAGAAAGAAAAGACACCAGCAGTCTTACCATTGTGTAAAACAATTACAAGTTTCTGTTTCACACTCATTTGACAGGATGGTGGTACTTCCCTGTGGTTGCTGTCTAAAAATCTAGCTTGCCAATGTAGGGTAGCAACAGTCAATCCTGTTTTGGTTGACAAAATTATTATTTTGGTAGGTTTTCACAGTTGATTTACATCATGTGTATCTTGTTGCTAAGCCATCACAGGGGCACTGGGAAGACTAGGGTGCATGTAACATTGGAGAACAAAACTGGTGCTGCCCAAAACCACCTGTTCATTCATCTTTCACACCATTTATCTGAGTCTTTTTGTAAAGATTTACCATAATTTGTATTGGTTATTTTGTACTAAGGTCTTTGCATCATCTGCCAGCATATTTGTATACCATTATTTTTTATTACTTTCGGTTGGTCATTTAAATTAAAGTATGAAAAGGGCAGCTACCAGTCTTAATTGGATCTTCACTTGCTACATTTTCCCACATTCTCAACCATTGTATTACTTTTCCTTTTATTCCTCAAATGTTTTGTAGTTTCAGAATTCATCATTCATTGAACTACAGTTTTTTTTTAAAATGCTGTACAATCTTCCCATTTATTTCTTTGTTAAAAAATTTTGTGAATTGTAATAACATACTAGATTTGATATACAGTGGACCTCGCTATTCGAACATTCTTCATTCCAGAATGCTGTTCAAGTGCTGTTACCAAACGAATTTATTCCCATAAGGAATGATGTAAATTAGATTAGTCCATTTCAGACCCCCAAAAATATACTTATAAAAGCACTTACAATAATAAACTTACATAAAAGGGCGAGTTTGGAGTGTTCGAATAGCGAGGGTCCACTGTACATTACATGAATTTGCTGGTCAAAAACTAAAGTGTTTGCTAGTTCTTACATTTTTACTCATCAAAGTTATTTTTTTTTTTTACACTCTTTTTCTATTGACTTTTTCCATTTTATAGTTTGAAAGGTCTTTTATAAATATCCTTACTATGTCATATGTCATTTGTCTGCAAATTTATCTTCAGATTTCTCTCCCTCTTCTTCCTTTTGCATTGATTCCAAGTTATATTTTATAGCTCTCCAGTACCTTCCGTTCGGCCATTCTTTAGTTTATTTATATTTCTTTTCCACACCAGTTGTGTCTTGTCAAGGTGGGGTAACCCTCCCCCCAAAAAAGGAAACATTCACCATCATTCATTCAATTGCTGTCTTGCCAGAAGTGTGCAGACATCACAGTTCAAATGACTCTTCAAGATGTAACATTTCCACTTCTGCTTTAGAATGTAGGCACTATACCTCCCACCTCCAGGACTCATGCCTGACTAACAGGTTTCCCTGAATCCTTTCATAAAGGTTATATTGGTCATATCATAATAGCACATCAAATCAAATCCCTAAAACCTCTTATCTCCACTCACTATGATCTAACAGTCTTACACTTGCTTGTTGAATGGTCAAGCCACTACCACTTGCAACCTCCTTCACACACTTCCTTAACCCTTTGACTGTTTCGGTCATATATACAGTGGACCCTCGGTTAACGAATACCCCGGAAATCGTGCAATTATGTAAGTATAATTTTGTAAGTTCTTGTGGAAGTGTATTTTTGGGGGTCTGAAATAGACTAACCTACGTGAAATTTTTCCTTAAGGGAGTAAATTCGTTCGGTAATGGCACTTGAGCAGACTTCAGGAGTGAAGTTTTTACGAAACTCGGGGGTCCACTGTATATACGTCTTACGAGCCAGTGTTTTGGACGTATATATACTCACAAATTCTAGCGGCTTGAAATCAAACGGGAGAAAGCTGGTAGGCCCACATATGAGAGAATGGGTTTGTGTGGTCAGTGTGCGCAGTATAAAAAAAATCCTGCAGCAGGCAGTGCATAATGAGAAAAAAAACTCCGACCATTTTTTTGGATTAAAACGCCAAATTTGAGGTGTATTTTCGTATAGTATTTATGGTTTTATTCTCTTTTTCGTGGTTTCATTTGATAGAATGGAAAACATATTACTGGAGAAGAGATGATTTTGATTAGTTTCATGAAGAAAACGATCTTGAAATTGAGCTCAAAATAGCAGAAATGTTCAATTTTTGCCAATGTTCAAAAGTAAACAAATCACGCCACGCGTCCAATACACATCAACTGGTGAGTCTGATATTCTTTCACAAGTGCACAGATATTATTTATACCATTTTTACAATAATGCAATAGTCTGCATAACAATAAATCTTCAATTTTTTGAGTGAATAAAAAATCAAAATATAAAGCAAGAGAAATATAAGAGGAGCCTAAAGACGTGACTAATGAACAGAAAACGTCTTATTTTAGTGCCAGGAATGTCTGCATTGTTTATTCTGGATCCTATTTTGAAATTGACATCTTTTTTATTTTGCATGAAATTGGCAAAATTGCCAATTTCTGACCACTTTATTAGGTAGTTGAAATCGGTAAATTGGTGGTTTCTTGTACTCAATCGATAGAACAAATGGAGTTCTAAAGGAATAGCTATGAGTTTGGTCGACTGTAATAATGGAATTGGCTGAAAATAGGGCTCAAAAGTCGGCGAAATCGCTGATGCGTATACATATCGCTGACATCACTAAATTTGCGAGAGCATAATTCCGTAAGTTTTCCACCAAATTTCATACTTTTAGTGTCATTACCATCGGGAAAAGATTCTCTATCATTTCATAAGAAAAAATAATTTATTTTTTTTCCAAAATTTTGCGACATAGAATGACACTTTCAGAAAGGGGCCTCCGACAGTCAGAGGGTTAAGGAAGAATCCCTTCTGCCCCTTCCTTCCACTCCAGCTTTTTTTTTTATAAACCTTTTTGTTTAACCCCTTAACTGTCCAAACGTAGATCTACGTTCTCTCACCCAGCACTCCGATTTTTTTTTTCTTTTTTTTTTTTGCTTTTTAACCCTTTTACTGTTGGGACCCCTGATTCTAAACTCTCGTTCTGTGTCAAAAAATATTTGAAAAAAAAAAAAAAAATTCTTACCAAAATCTTAAGAATATTTTTGTAAGTATTTTAAAACAAAACAATAAAATTTGCAATCATTACTTACCAAGATATAAAGGCATGAAGTTGACAGAAAGTGAACCGCTTATGGCGACTGCCGCTCACTCGGTAATATTTTTACTTTTATTGTACTTTTTCTTTTATTTTTTTAATATTTTATTTTTCAAGTAATTTTTGTGGCCTGTGAGACCAATATACTGCATAATGTATGCATATTCACTCAGTGTATGCAACACAATAAATGCACAAATATTATCATTACAATATTTACAAAAACTGTTTACACAAACCAACAATAAAAAAAAGTTTAGTACTATTGTTCTATAATATATATAGTCACTGGACACATTCCTAGAACTGCTACAGCTTGTGGAAGGTTGTTGTTGTGTGTGGGTTCTTTCTTCATTGTGGATGAGCTGAGAGCAGCATGGCTGGTGTCACAATGACACATTACCACCACCCATTACCCACACCATCTTCCCCAACAAGCATGCTGTCTTCCCCAACAACCATGCTGTCTTCCCCAACACCCACATGGAAATAAGTCACTTTGTCTGACTTTTTTTGGGTTATCCTAGGTTGATGGTCATCTGGGTTGTCCTTCCTTCCTTCCTACCTTCCTTCCTACCTTCCTTCCTTACTTCTTCCTTCCTTCTTTCCTTCCTTCCTTTCTTTCTTTCTTCTTTCCTTCCTTCCTTCCTTATTTCCTATGTTTCTTCCTTCCTTCCGGTATCCTGGGCATTGCTTTTGGTCACAAACTCCTCAAAACCATGAAATTCATCTTCACTGACACTTCCATCTGTCTTAGAACTATAACTTGGGAAGAGAAAAGTCCCAGATTTGCCGGGAAGTTGGATATTTCTTACCGCTAGGCATGCTGAAAAAGGACTATTGAAATGGCGTTCTCGCAGTGCACCACTGGCTCCCTGATTTTTTTTATACTGCACACACTGACCAAGCAGACCCATTCTCTCACATGTAGGCTTACCAGCTTTCTCTTGCTAGATTTGAAGCCGCTAGAATTTTGGTGTAGTACTATGGCACCAACACTGGCTCATAAGCCGTAGTATTACGGCACCAACAGTGAAAGGGTTAAATAAAGAGGACATTTTTTACATAAAGTAATGTAAAAAAAAAAAATTTAGAGTCAGTACTTATGGAGATGTAAGGCCGCAAAGTTGGTGCTTGTCGCTCACCTGACGGCAACATGGAGTCCTGCCACTTGCAGAAGTGTTGCTGATATACCTTTTTTTCCCCCTTTTTTTTTTTTTAATTTACATATACAGTGGTCCCTCGGTTTTCGCCGAAAATTCGTTCCAGAATGCTGCTCAAGTGCCATTACTGAACGAATTTACTTCCTTAAGAAATAATGTCACGTAGCTTAGTCTATTTCAGACCCCGAAAAATACACTTGCAACAGCACTTACGAAAATACACTTACATAAATGTTCGAGTTTGGAGATGCACGAAAACCGAGGGACCACTGTATATAATTTTTATGTTCTGATAATTACATTTTATAGTACTAGATCTTGTGGTTTCATAGCCAATGTTTGTTCTGACACTTATATTAGGTACTGAAATAGTACTCAAATAGTCACATTTTCACTGCCTTGGTCACCTACTATTGTCCAGAAATATATGTAAAGTATTTATAGGTCCCAGCAATGTTTTAGACATAATGAAGTATATATGAAACCTCCTTGAAGCATCGTGTAAGACGAGTGTCACTTCACTGCTGATAGTGTAGCAGTAGAGTGACACTTGATGATTGTGCACTGCCTTCACTTTGTTTGTTTTAACTGTTACATGTAAACATGTCTATATGTTTATCTGTCTGTCTGTCTATTTGTCTATCTGTCTATCTCTATCTCAGCTTATCTGTCTTCCTGTCTCTCTGTCTGCTTGTCTCTCTTTCTGTCTCAGAACGAACAGGTATTACACACGATGCAGAGATGCAGAGTCGTCACGTCTGATTACTGAACAAGTGAAAATCCATATTACTTGCTAGTCATGCTTATTATGCCTTATATCTACAAGCATTGTACAGTGGACCCCTGGTTCTCGTCGGTAATCCGTCCCAGAGGGCCCGTCGACCACCGGTTTGGTCGAACTCTGATTCTATTTTCCCCATAAGAAATAATGGAAATAAAATTAATCCGTTCCAGACATCCAAAAGTATTAAAATAAAATATTTTTAGAACTTTTTGACCTTAAATTATACATATTTTTTATGAAAAATTAAGAAATAATAGTACAATAACATGTCACTTACATTTATTGAAGAGTTGTTGATGTGTGCAACACGGGAGGAGGGGAGAAGATGGAGTAGTATGCTAGTGTTTGGAAGAGGAATCCCCTTCCATTAACACTGCAGGTGGCAAGTTCTTTTCTGGGGTTACTGGCCTTTTTCTTTGAATGCTACACTCCCTGCATCCTTGCTACACTCCCTGCATGCCTGCTACACTCCCTGCATGCCTGCTACACTCCCTGCATGACTGCTACACTCCCTGCATGCCTGCTACACTCCCTGCATGCCTGCTACACTCCCTGCATGACTGCTACACTCCCTGCATCCTTGCTACACTCCCTGCATCCTTGCTACACTCCCTGCATCCCTGCTACACTCTCTGCATCCTTGCTACACTCCCTGCATCCCTGCTACACTCCCTGCATGCCTGCTACACTCCCTGCATCCTTGCTACACTCCCTGCATCCATGCTACACTCCCTGCATCCTTGCTACACTCCCTGCATCCCTGCTACACTCCTTGCATCCTTGCTACACTCCCTGCATCCCTGATAAACTCCCTGCATCCCTGCTACACTCCATGCAATCCTGCTACACTCCCTGCATCCCTGCTACACTCCCTGCATCCCTGTTACACTCCCTGCATCCTTGCTACACTCCCTGCATCCCTGCTACACTCCCTGCATCCCTGCTACACTCCTGCATCCTTGCTACACTCCCTGCATGCCTGCTACACTCCCTGCATGCCTGCTACACTCCCTGCATGACTGCTACACTCCCATCCTGCTCCTCCAATCCTGCTACACTCCCTAAATCCCTCTACACTCTCTGCATCCTTGCTACACTCCGCATCCTCTGCACACTCCCTGCTCCTGCAATCGCTGCTACACTCCGATCCCTGCATCCCTGCTACACTCCTGCATCCTGCTACACCCCCTGCATCCCTGCTCACTCCCTGCATCCTGCTCACTCCGCATCCTGATAAACTTCCTGCTACACTCCATGCATCTGCTACACTCCCTGCATCCCTGCACCCCATAACTGCATCCTGCTACACTCCCTGCATCCCTGCTACCTCTTGCATACCTGCTACACTCCTGCATCCTTGCACACTCCTGCATCCTGCTACACTCCTCAAACCCATTGTACCCCCCTGCACCCCTTCTACACTCCCTGCATCCTTGCTCACTCCATCCTGATAGACTCCTGCATCCTTGCTACACTCCTAATCCTGCTCCTCCTGCATCCTGCTACACTCCTGTCCTGGTCCTCCTGCATCCTTGTCACTCCCTGCATGCCTGCACACTCCCTGCATGCCTGCTGCACTCTCTGCATCCCTGCTACACACTCTGCACCCTCTGCTACACCCCCTGCATCCCTGCTACACTCCCTGCATCCTTGCTACACTCTCTACATCCCTGCTACACTCCTGATCCCTGCACTCTCTACATCCTGCTACCTCCCTGCATCCCTGATAAACTCCTTGCATCCTTGCTCCCTGATTCTTGCTACATTCCCTGCATCCTGCTACACTCTCTGCATCCTGCTACATCCTGCATCCTTGCTGCCTCCCTGCATCCTTGCTACACTCCCTGCATCCCTGCTACACTCCCTGCATCCTGCTCACTCCCTGCATCCTGATGCACTCCTGCATCCTTGCTCACACCCTGCATCCTTGCTACACTCCTGCATTTTGCTACACTCCTGCATCTTTGCTACACTCCCTGCATCCCTGCTACACTCCCTGCATCTTGCTGCACTCCTGCATCTGCTACCTCCTGCATCCTTGCTCACTCCCTGCATCCTGCTACTCCTGCATCCTTGCTACACTCCTCATCTGCTGCCTCCTGCATGCCTGTCACTCCCTGCATCCTTCTACACTCCTGCGTCCCTGCTATACTCCTTGCAGCCTTGCTACACTCCTGCATCGTTGCTACACTCCTGCATACCTGCACTCCCTGCATCCTGCTACACTCCTTGCATCCTGCTACACTCCCTACATCCTGATCACTCTGCATGCCTGCTACACTCCCTGCATCCGTGCTACACTCCTGCATCCTTCCTACACTCCCTGCATGCCTCTCACTCCCTGCATGACTGCTAACTCCCTGCATCCTGCTACATCCCTGCATCTCTCACTCCCTGCATCCTGCTCATCTGCATCCTGCTACACTCCTGCATCCTCTACACTCCCTGCATCCCTGCTACACTCCCTGCATCCTTGCTACACTCCTGCATCCCTGCTACACTCCCTGCATCCTTGCTCACTCCTGCATCCCTACACTCCCTGCATCCGCTGCACTCCTGCATCCTGATGACTTCCTGCTACACTCCATGCATCCTTGCTACACTCCTGCATCTGCTACACCCCTGCATCCTGCTACACTCCTGCATCCTTGCTACACTCCTGCATCCTGCTGCACTCTCTGCATACCTGCTCACTCCCTGCATCCTTGTACACTCCCTGCATCCCTCTACACTCCCTGCATCCTGCACTCCTGCATCCTTCTACACTCCCTGCATCCTTGCTACACTCCCTGCATCCCTGATAAACTCCCTGCATCCTGCTCACTCCCTGCATCCTGCTACACTCCTGCATACCTGCACTCCTGCATCCCTGGTACACTCCTGCATCCTTGTACACTCCTGCATGCCTGCTACACTCCCTGCATGCCTGCTGCACTCTCTGCATCCTGCTACACACTCTGCATCCTGCTCACTCCTGCATCCCTGCTACACTCCTGCATCCTTGCTACACTCTACATCCCTGCTACACTCCCTGCATCCTTGCTACACTCTCTACATCCCTGCTACACTCCTGCATCCCTGATAAGCTCCTTGCATCCTTGCTACACTCCCTGATTCTTGCTACATTCCCTGCATCCTTGCTACACTCTCTGCATCCTTGCTACACTCCCTGCATCCTTGCTGCACTACCTGCATCCTTGCTACACTCCCTGCACCCCTGCTACACTCCCTGCATCCCTGCACTCCCTGCATCCTTGTACACTCCTGCATCCTGCTACACACCCTGCATCCTTGCTACACTCCCTGCATTTTGCTACACTCCCTGCATCTTTGCTCACTCCTGCATCCTGCTACACTCCCTGCATCCTTGCTACACTCCTGCATCCCTGCTACTTTCCTGCATCCTTGCTACACTCCCTGCATCCTGCACACTCCCTGCATCCTTGCTACACTCCCTGCATCCTTGCTACACTCCTGCATGCCTGCTACTCCCTGCATCCTTGCTACACTCCCTGCGCCCCTGCTATCCTTGCAGCTGCTACCTCCCTGCATCATTGCTACACTCCCTGCATCCTGCTCACTCCTGCATCCTGCTACACTCTCTGCATCCTGCTACACTCCCTAACATCCTGATACACTCCCTGCATGCCTGCTGCACTCCCTGCATCCGTGCTACACTCCCTGCATCCTTCCTACACTCCCTGCATCCTGCTACACTCCCTGCAACACTCCCTGCATCCTGCTACACTCTGCAGCCTGCTACACTCCCTGCATCCTGCTACACTCCTGCATCCTTGCTACACTCCTGCATCCTTGCTACACTCCCTGCATCCTGCTACACTCCCTGCATCCTGCTACACTCCCTGCATCCCTGCTACACTCCCTGCATCCTTGCTACACTCCCTGCATGCCTGCTACACTCCCTGCATGAATGCCTCACTCCCTGCACATTCTTTACCACAGGCTTGGCACTAGGAGCTTTCTTGGGGCCAATGGTGGCTTATTTAGCAGTTGCAAGCACTAAAATCACAGGAATAATGACAATATATATGGTATGAATGCATGGGTGGTGCGTGGGTAATGGTCGCTCGTTGTAAACAATAACACACTGAGTGCCTGGGTGCCCAGCTGGGCCACAGCCCCACGCGTACGCGTCCGGGACGGATAGCCAACTCGCCCAACTCCGAGTGGCCGCCTAATACTGAGATAAAAATATTGTAAATAAAACCGTTGAACACCGATTTGGCCGAGCTCCGACACCGTCGAGCACCGGGGGTTCACTGTATACACATATAGAGTCACTGGACTCGTTACTAGAACTACAAGAGGTTCTGAAAGCTTGTAGTTGTGTGTGGGTGGACTTTTAAATATGCTGTGTCACCGGCGTGTCTTGTGTCACAAAGATGTATCATACCACTCACTCACTAACCCTCACTGCCTTCAATAACACATCTCTTCCTCCCCACCAACCTACCTTCCTTCTTTCTTTCCTTCCTACCTACCTACCTTCTGTCCTTCCTTCCTTACTTCTTCCTCCCATCCTTTCTCTCATCTCTTCCTTTCTTCCTCCCATCCTTTCTCTCATCTCTTCCTTTCTTCCTCCCTTCCTTCCTCTCATCTCTTCCTTTCTTCCTCCCATCCTTTCTCTCATCTCTTCCTTTCTTCCTCCCTTCCTTCCTCTCATCTCTTCCTTTCTTCCTTCCTTCCTTCCTACCTTCCCTTCTTCCTACCTACCTTCCCTCCTTCCTTCATCCTTTCCTTCCTTCTTCCTCCCTTCCTTCCTTCCTACCTTCCCTTCTTCCTCCCTTCCTTTCTTCCTTCCTTCCTACCTTCCCTTCTTCCTACCTACCTTCCCTCCTTCCTCCCTTCCTTCCTCTCATCTCTTCCTTCCTTTCTTTCTTCCTTCAAGTAACTTTTATGGCCTGTGAGACCAATATAAGGTATATTGTATGCATATTCACTAGTTGCATGCTACACAATAACCGCACAAACATTGTCATTATATTGTTTACAAAACATGTTTACACAAACCAACAATGAAAAATGTTTATTACTATTTTTCTATCATATATATACAGTAGGGCCCCTCTATATGGCAGGTTAGGTTCCAGGCTACTGCCAGAAAGCAGACTTCGCCGAAAAGCAGAACTCCATTTTTTTCCATTTATAAATGCATATAAATGCCAGATATCAAGTTTACACTAACATATATTAAGTTAGCAATAGAACTAGGCATTAAAAAGTAAAATACACACACAGTACACTCATTATTTACCTCAAAATATTTGTAGTCTTAATGTAGGGCAAAAGGTGAGTAGTATTTACTGTAATAAGTCAGGTGTGGTAGCCCTCCTGGCCACCCCACCCACACATACTATACTACGATGTTTAAAGCTCCCTAGAGTGATAAAATGCATATACAGTACACTCATTATTTACCTTAAAATATTTGTAGTCTTGATGGTCTTAATGTAGGGTGAGAGGTGAAAAGTATTTATTTGTAGAAAGTCGTGTGGGAGGTATGGCATCCTGCCTGGCCACTCCCACCTACTATGACATTAAACGCCCTAGAGTGATAAAATGCATATACAGTACACTCATTACTTACCTTAAAATATTTGTAGTCTTAATGTAGGGTGAGAAGTGAGTAAGAGAGATAAAAACGAATAAACAAGAGAGAGAGAGTAAGATAGAGCCGCAGAGTACTTATGTAAACAAACCGACTAGTTATGCTTGATACACGTTCATTCAAACACCTTATTGTGTACATGTTGTCTCCACAGTGGTACAATAGAATAAATAAAGACCAACACTTCTATTTTCATGTAATTTTTAGGACTGATGCTCTGACAAATTATTATTATCATTATTATTATTACAAGTAATATACGTACTCCGACATTTAATTAAAGCTCCCTAGAGCGATAAAATACATATACAGTCCATTCATTAATTACCTTAAAATATTTGTAGTCTTAATGTAGGGTGAGAGGTGAGTTTTATTTGTAGGAAGTCAGGTTTGGGAAGTATTGGTAGCCAGCTAGGGAAGCCCTCCCTCCCCACCCACACATAATGTAAACAAACCAGGCGAATGTGTCTGGTTTTCGTCACTTTACTTTGTGTACAAGTTGTCTCTACATTGATACAGTAGAATAAATAATGAGAAACACTCCCATTCTCATGTAACACCATTTTTAGAAGAAATGATGCCCTGAGTGAAGGCATACGAAAGGAATAATTTTCTAGTTACCCCCAGTAATATTATAGTGTACACATTTTCTCTGATGTTGGACAATAAGTCGCCTGGCTTTCACATTTCACATTTATGTTAATTTATTCTACTGTGGGGTGTATTTAGATGGATTAAGCAAAATGTCTATATTAACGTGTGTAAGTTTACTTAGGTACAGGTACACAAGTATAATTATCAGTTATAATAATAATGTAGGTATGTAGTCTGCTTGGGCTACATACCTACACCTACCTACATGTGGCCCAGAGCCATATTATTACCATCGATATACCATGTTCACTGAGCTTAATCGTTTCTATCAACTACCTTTAGATGCCATCATAAACAAAGGGAGAAGTAATGAATAATTAATGCCGAGAATTGTACACAAAAGCGTTATGCATTAAGGGGAGTGATGTAATGTTTTCCCTCCGCCCGGCTACCACACCTCCATAGTATATAAACATAAAATGTTTATATGCTATGTAACGTGTTTCTGAAGATAACACAAAAATAAAAAAAATACAGTGGACCCCCGAGTTTCGTAAACCCCGGAAATCGTACATTTATGTAAGTATAATATTGTAAGTGCTTGTGGAAAAGTATTTTTGGGGGTCTGAAATAGACTAACCTACGTGACATTTTTCCTTAAGGGGGTAAATTCGTTCGGTAATGGCACTTGAGCAGACTTCAGGAGTGAAGTTTTTACGAAACTCGGGGGTCCACTGTATTATGCAATGATAAACACAAATAAAATAATAAGATAAAAAACAGGACACTCAATTAGTAATATACTGAGATTATTGCACTGAATTATAATGTACCACTTTTAACCCTTTGACTGTCGCAACCCCTACTCCTGAGTGCTCTCCTGCTGTCGCAAAATATTCGAAAAAAAACAATTATTTTTTCTTATCAAAATGTTAAGATTATTTTTCTGATTGTTTTTATCCTAAAAAATTTTTTTTGCGATCAGTACTTACTGAGATATGGAGGCGTAAAGTTGGCAGAAAATGAGCCGCGTATGGCAACAGCGGCTAATGCCGCTCACTCAGTAAACTTTTGTTTACTTCCATTCATAGATTTCTTGTTTTTTTTCACTATTTTATTTTTTTATGTAACTTATGTGGCCTGTGAGACCAAAGTAAGGTGCAATGTGCATATATACACTCGTTGTATGCAACACAATAACCACACAAACATTATTATCATTATATTGTTTACAAAACTTGTTTACACAAACCAACAATACAAAAATTTCTTCATTACTACAGTGGTCCCTCGGTTTTCGGTCATCTCCAAACTCAAACATTTATGTAAGTGTATTTTCGTAAGTGCTTTTGCAAGTGTATTTTTGGGGGTCTGAAATAGACTAACCTACGTGACATTATTTCTTAAGGAAGTAAATTCGTTTGGTAATGGCACTTGAGCAGCATTCTGGAAAGAATTTTCGGCAAAAACCGAGGGTCCACTGTATTGTTCTATACTATATATACAAATGTACAGTCACTGGACATGTTCATAGAAGTTCTGCAGCTTGTGGAACTCTTTGAAACATGGTTCTATGCACAGTGGTGTTTTACATTCCTCACACATAAAACGAGTGTCTCTGCATTTTTGTGGGCGTTTTTTTTTTTAATATGCACAGACAAAACACCTCTTGTGAGCAGTTTTCCTCAAAGTAGTAGCAGGCAGTTGTGTTAGGTAGTTATCCTAGGTTGATGGTCCTCTGGGTTGTCATTCTTTCCTTCCTTCCTACATTTCTTCTTACCTTCCTTCCTTCCTTCCTACATACCTACCTACCTAACTACAGTGGACCCTCGGTTAACGAAATTAATCCGGTCCAGGAGCTATTACTTAATCTGAATCTTTCGTTATCTGAAACCTTATTTCCCATAAGAAATAATGTAAATACAATTAATTCGTTCCACAAAAAAATAATCACTCAAAAAAAAAAAACAATAACATTTACTTACCTTTATTGAAGAGTTGCAAGCATCTGGAAGGTAGAGTTGCTGACAGGGGCAGGGTGTTAATGGTTGGAAGGGAAATCCCCCTCCAAAAGGACTTCAGGTAACAAGTCCCTCTCTGGGGTTACTTCCCTTCTTTTTCTTTTAATGCATGAATGCTACACTCCCTGCATGCCTGCTACACTCCCTGCATGCCTGCTACACTCCTGCATGCCTGCTACACTCCCTGCATGCCTGCTACCTCCCTGCAGGGCTGCTACACTCCCTGCATGCCTGCTACACTCCCTGCATGCCTGCTCACTCCCTGCTTGCCTGCTACACTCCCTGCATGCCTGCTACACTCCCTGCATGCCTGCTACACTCCCTGCATGAATGCTACACTCCCTGCATTAATGCTACACTCCCTGCATGAATGCTACACTCCCTGCATGAATGCTACACTCCCTGCATGAATGCTACACTCCTGCATGAATGCTACACTCTCTGCATGAATGCTACACTCCCTGCATGAATGCTACACTCCCTCCATGAATGCTACACTCCATCCATGAATGCTACACTCTCTGCATGAATGCTACACTCTCTGCATGAATGCTACACTCCCTGCATGAATGCTACACTCCCTGCATGAATACTACACTCCCTGCATGAATGCTACACTCTGCATGAATGCTACACTCCCTGCATGAATGCTACACTCCCTCCATGAATGCTACACTCCATCCATGAATGCTACACTCCCTGCATGAATGCTACACTCTCTTCATGAATGCTACACTCCCTGCATGAATGCTACACTCCCTGCATGAATGCTACACTCCCTGCATGAATGCTACACTCTCTGCATGAATGCTACACTCTCTGCATGAATGCTACACTCCCTGCATGAATGCTACACTCCCTGCATGAATGCTACACTCCCTCCATGAATGCTACACTCCCTCCATGAATGCTACCACTGGGGTGCCACTAGGAAGCTTCTTTGGACCCATGGTGACTTATTTCACAGTGACAATCACTAAACCACCAAAAAAGACACCAATTGTGAATCTTTGAAAGAGCGTGCTAGGTAATGTTCTCTCAATGGTAAACAACGCTTCACTGGTGTCCTGCGCTTGCGCGGAGCAGGCGGACACGTCTAATACCTTTCGGTAACCGAGGAATTTTTTGCTAACCGATTCCGAAAAAAGCTTACGTTTTCCGAAACTTTCGTTAACGGGACCTTTCGTTAACCGAGGGTCCACCTACCTACCTACCTACCTACCTTCCTTCCTTCCTTCCTTCTTTCCTACCTACCTATCTACCTACCTACCTTCCTAACTTCCTTCCTACCTACCTACCTTCCTTCCTTACTACCTTTCATCTTGTCCTTCCTTCCTTCTGGTTTCTATATATACATACATAGTCACTGGACACGTGCCTAGAACTGCTATAAGCTTCTGGAAGCTGGTTGTTGTGTCTGGGTCATCATTCCTTCCTTCCTTCCTTCCGTCCTTCCTTCCTTCCTTCCTTCCTTCCTTCCTTCCTGCATTCCTTCTTACCTTCCTTCCTACATTCCTTCCTTCCTTTCATCTCGTCCTTCCTTTCTTCCTTCCTTCTGGTTTCTATATAGTATACGCATATATAATCACTGGACACTTCATAGAATTGCTATTAGCTTCTGGAAGCTGGTTGTTGTTTCTGGGTCGTCATTCCTTCCTACCTACCTTCCTTCCTACCTTCCTTCCTACATGCCTTCCTACATGCCTTCCTACATGCCTTCCTTCCTACATCCCTTCCTTCCTACATCCCTTCCTTCCTACATTCCTTCCTTCCTACATTCCTTCCTTCCTACATTCCTACCTACCTACCTTCCTTCCTTTCATCTCGTCCTTCTTCCTTTCTTTCATCTCCTCCTTCCTTCCTTCTGGTTTCTATATATAAGCATATATAGTCACTTGACACTTCATAGAACTGATATTTAGCTTCTGGAAGCTGGTTGTTGTGAGTGTGTGGACTTATAAATATGCTGAGTCAGGGTGCGGCTGCTGTCAAAATGACATATTATACCATCACTGCCTTGTCAACACCCATAGGGTCCCATGCTCTTCTTCCCCACAGTCCTACCTATTTACTTATTTTCTTTCATTCTTTTTTCTTTCTTCCTTCTAGTATCCTGGGCATTGCTTTCGGTCACAAACTCCTCAAAACCATGAAATTCATCTTCACTGACACTTCCATCTGTGTTAGAGCTATCACTTGGGAAAAGAAGAGTCCAAGATTTGCCCAGAGTCAGATATTTCTTACCGCTAGGCATGCTGAACAAGGACTACTGAAAGGGCATTCCCACAATGCACCACTGGCTCCCCGATTTTTTTTATACTGCGCACACTGACCACACAGACCCATTCTCTCACATGTGGGCTTACCAGCTTTCTCCCACTTGATTTGAGGCCACTAGAATTTATGCGTATTAATACGTCCAAAACAGTGGCTCGTAAGACGTATATATACGACCGAAACAGTCAAAGGGTTAAAAATACTTAGTAATTACTGAAAAAATAGAGTACAAGAATAATAGTACAAATTATGAAAAAGGGAATAATCACTGCAGGACAAACAAATTGCACAATTAAAATAATTTGCAGAATTAGTCAATATATCAATAAAAATTGCACACACAAATTTTTTTATTTTGTTTATTAACACAGGCTGTTTCCCACCAAGGCAGGGTGGCCTGACAAAGAAAAGCTTTCATCAACATTCACTCCATCACTGTCTTGCCAGAGCCATGCTTACACTACAGCTACAAAACTGCAACATTAACCCTTTGGGGGTCGACAAGCCTTCTGAGGAAAGTGTTCCTGGGGTTGAAAAATATTCGGAAAAAAAAATTATTTTTTCTTATGAAATGATAGTTTTTTTTCTGAATCTAAATAGCTAAACAAAAATTTTGTGCGATCAATACTTATGGAGATATGGAGGCTTCAAGTTGACCCAAAATTTTCCGGTGACAGCAACATCGGCGACTTCCGGTTGGCCGGTAATCTTTTTTTTTTTTTTTTGAAGTTGTTTTCTTATGAATTTTTTTTTTTTTTTTTTTCAAATAACTTTTATGAACTGTGAGACCAATATAAGTGCTGTTTTTCAAATATTCACTCGCTATTTCTTATAAAATAATGCCACAAAGTTTGTTATCACTAGTTTGTTTACAAAACATATTTACAACAATGTACAATGTACAATTATGTTTATAACTATTGTTCAATCATATATATACACATATTGAGTCACTGCAGATGTTTCTAGAAGTTCTGCAGCCTGTGAAAGTCTCTGAAACATGGTTCCATGCACAATGGTGTTTCACATTCCACACACATAAAACGAGTGTCTTTGCGTTTCTGTGGGCATCTTTTTGTATGTGCACAGACATAACACCTCTTCTGAGCCTTTTTCTTGCAAGCAGTAACAGGCAGTTTTGTTAGGAAGTGTTCACCACCAAGCCTCAGACGAGAGGGTAGTTGTTGGTAATTTCGTGGGCGGTTTTCTATTGCAGGTGGTGTTTCTTGGTACTTGGTGATTATTTGCTTGATAACAGACAAACAAAATTCGCCATATGGTGGTTTGTTTGTGGTCTTCAACTTATAAACATTATAAGCATTGAGCATGGAAATGTCCAGAATGTGAAAAAAGAGTTTTATGTACCACTTATAACTCTTTCTAACACAATCAGCAAACCCAATCTGCATGTCACATTTGTCCACTGAACGCATATTGAGAGTGTAGTCCATCACAGCTGCAGGTTTTAGAATGGGTTCATCGGTCTCTCTATTCACCCTGCCACTGTCTGCCATTTCATTAGGGTGAATTGATGACAACAGTGTGACATCTCGTTTGTCATGCCACCGAAATGCCATGATATCATTGGCAGCAAACGCCTGCACCTCACCTGTACGAGTGCCTGCACTGAACCTAGGCATATGCTTACGATTTGCACGCACTGTACCACACACATCTGTCAAGTTCACTCGCAAAAAATCACTGAGGGAGGGGCTTGTGTACCAGTTATCAGTATATAATATATGCCCCTTACCAAGATATGGTTCCATCATTGTTCTAACCACATCACCAGAGATACCCAGTAACTTCCTGGTATCTTTCAATGTATTACTTCCAGTGTACACAATAATATCCAATACAATTCCACTGTAGCAATCACAAAGCACAAACAACTTTATACCAAAGCGTTTCCTCTTGCTTGGTATATACTGCTTGAATGACAGTCTACCTTTGAACAGAATCAGTGACTCGTCAATAACAAGCTTCCGGAAGGGATAAAAATACATATTGAACTTCTCTTTCAGATACAGAAACACATTCCTAATCTTATATAACCTGTCGGTTCTGTCAGGCCTGGTTTTGTCCGAAAAATGCAACATGCGTAGAAGTAGCACAAATCGATTCACTGGTATAATATCACTGAAAGCTGGTGTTGCAATCAATCTGTCTGTTGACCAATATGATTTGATACGCTGTTTATAGACATGTGGCATAAGCATTATTGTGGCAAAGAAAAAATACATCTCTGCCACAGTTGTCTCCTTTCACTGGTGTAGACGTGATTTTGGTGAAAGAATCGTGTTTGCCATTGTGTAATCGAAGTATCTGTTGCTTTCTCTGATAATAATGTCTATCAGGGGTTCGTCAAAGAATAACTGGAAACATTCCAGTTCAGTGGCATTGTTCCCAAGTGGACAAGATGGGCGTAATCCACTGTGACTTTCATCAAACTGATGGGGATTGGGAATAAAATTCGCAGCTTCCTGCCAATCCCAGGTGCTGTCTGCTGGTGGGTACTGGATATTTACAGGTGGTTGTGGGGGTTGTGGAAGTGGAGGTTGTAGTTGTGGGGGTTGGTGGGTGGGTGAGGGTTGTCTTTGTTGTAACTGAGCTGAGTCAGCGGCGTGGGTGCCAGCATGGTCCACTGCTGGTGTCTCGCGCTCCGCACCACCACCACCACCACTACCAGTTGCATGCACATTTCTCATACCAATTGCAACGCTATCATCATCATTTTCACTATCACTTCCTGTTGTACGCCCACGGGATGTACTCCGAGATGTACTCCTACCAGAGCTCATATACCGTTGTATATACTGACGCTTCACTGGTGAATATTCCTCTTCACTCGCGCTACTGGAACTATTTCGAAGGGCTTGGAGTTCATAGTCACTATCAGTATCATCACTATTGCTCACATCTGAGTCCGGGACATTAGAAAATAGGAGTTTCCGCCTTCGTTCTGGTACAACTGGCCGTGAACAAGACGCCACAGCACCAGAGGTGGACGGCTGTGGGTCGTTTGGGTTTTCCTCACTTATACCCATATTATGGTCACTAGTTTCGGTCACAACCGCCTCAAAACCTTGAAAGTCACCTTCACTAACACCCCCATCACTGTTAGAACTGTCACTGATGAATAAAAGTGTCCCAATTCGCCGAGGAGTAAGGTGTTTCTTGCTGCGAGGCATGGTGGAGAAGGTGTACTGAAATGGTGTTTTCACAATGCACCACTGGGTGCCCGATTTTTTTCCTACTGCGCACACTGACCGCGCAGACCCATTCTCTCATCCCTAGGCCTACCAGCTGTTTCCCGCTTAATTTGAAGCCGCTAGAATTTACGCGTACTAGTACGGCACCAACCCCTGCTCGTAAAACGTACTAGTACGGCACCGACCCCAAAAGGGTTAACACCCCTCCTTCAGAGTGCTGGCACTGTGCTTCCCATCTCCAGGAATCAAGTCCGGCCTGCCGGTTTCCCTGAAACCCTTCATAAATGTTACCTTGCCTATACTCCAACAGCACGTCATGTCCTAAAAACCATTTGTCTCCATTCGCTCCTATCTAACATACTCACGCACGGTTGCTGGAAGTCCAAGCCCCTCGCACACAAAACCTCCTTTACCCCCCTCCCTCCAACCTTTTCTAGGCCGACCCCTAGCCCGCCTTCCCTCCACTACAGATTTATACACTCTCGAAGTCATTCTATTTTGTTCCATCCTCTCTATATGTCCAAACCATCTCAATAACCCCTCCTCAGCTCTCTGGATAATAGTTTTGGTAATCCCACACCTTCTCCTAATCTCCAAACTACAGATTCTCTGCATTATATTCACACCACACATTGCCCTCAGACATGACATCTCCACTGCCTCCAGCCTTCTCCTTGTTGCAACATTCACAACCCATGTCTCACACCCATACAAGAGTGTTGGTATAACTATACTCTCATACATTCCCCTCTTTGCTTTCATGGATAAAGTTCTCTGTCTCCACAAGCTCCTCAGTGCACCACTCACCTTTTTCCCCTCGTTAATTCTATGATTCACCTCATTCTTCATATACCCATCTGCTGACACATCCACTCCCAAATATCTGAACACATTCACCTCCTCTATACTCTCTCCCTCCAATCTGATATCCAATCTTCCGTTATCTAATTTTTTTGTTATCCTCATCACCTTACTCTTTCCTATATTCACTTTTAATTTCCTTCTTTTACATACCCTACCAAACTCATCCACCAACCTCTGCAACTTCTCTTCAGAATCCCCCAAAAGCACAGTGTCATCAGCAAAGAGCAACTGTGACAACTCCCACTTTGTGTTAGATTCTTTATCTTTTAACCCCACACCTCTTGCCAACACCCGAGCATTCACTTCTCTTACAACTCCATCTATAAATATAATGAACAACCACAGTGACATCACACATCCCTGTCTAAGGCCTACTTTTACTCTGAAATAATTTCCCTCCCGCCTACATAGTCTAACCTGAGCCTCAGTATCCTCGTAAAAACTTTTCACTGCTTTCAATAACCTGCCTCCTATTCCATACATTTGCAACATCTGCCACATTGCCCCCCTATCCACCTTATCATATGCCTTTTCCAAATCTATAAATGTCACAAACACCTCTTTACCTTATCTAAATATTGTTCACCTATATGTTTCACTGCAAACACTTGGTCTACACACCCCCTACCCTTCCTAAAGCCTCCTTGTTCATCTGCTATCCTGCTCTCCATCTTACTTCTAATTCTTTCAATAATAACTCTACCATACACTTTACCAGGTATACTCAACAGACTTATTCCCCTATAATTTTTACACTCTCTTTTGTCCCCCTTGCCTTTATACAAAGGAACTATGCACGCTCTCTGTCAATCCCTTGGTATCTTACTCTCTTCCATACATTTATTAAATAAAAACACTAACCACTCTAAAACTATATCCCCACCTGCTTTTAACATTTTTATCTTTATCCCATCACTCCCAGCTGCTTTACCCCCTTTCGTTCTTAGAATATTAAAACAGCAAGAAATAACTGGTTTGAACACTTTAACTCTTAATCACAAGTAGGCAAAACAAATTGCTCAAAAACAGAGCAATGATAATAGTTTTCTTTAAAAATCACACTAAGAGTGAATTTGTTCAAAGAAATATAAATAATATAAGATTAGTCCTTTCAGACCCCCAAAAATACACATACAAAGGCACTTACAATATTAAACTTACATAATTGTTCGATTTCCGAGGTGACCGAAACTTGGAGGTTCACTGTATTGAACACAAAAATAATGGTACACACAGAATTAAAATTGGTGATTTAGCACACTGGGGAAGGAGTAGTGAATGAATCAATTCACATAGAATTAGGAGTAAAACACAGGAATGTGCAATGAAAATAAATCAAGACACAAGAAAAAAAAATTAATGGTACACAATAATAAAATAAGGTAGGTTGCACAACACTTGTGGAACACAGATGATAAAAATAAACAGTTCCCAATAAGTGAATGACAGAGAAATGAATAAAATGCTGCACACAATAGACAAGTAATAAATGTGTACAAGAGAAAATATTACTTCAGGTTAGAGAGAATGGGAAACGATAACAAACATATAAAAAAAAATAAACACAAAAATGGACAATAACACGGCACTAGGAAATAATTGCAGATTAATGAGTCACATGGAACACAGAAGTAAAGAACAAAAATTTACACTAGAACACAACAGAAAAATATCACCGTGATGTAAGAAATGTCTCAACACATTCAAATGTCTCCATAGCGGGCCTGATTGAAGGTCAGGAAGCGATGTCAGGAGGAAGAGGATTGTATATGGGTAGATGAATGGCACACGTGGGTAGATGAATGGCACACGTGAGTAGATGAATGGCACACGTGGGTAGATGAATGGCACACAGTACAGCACATGGAGACAACAACTTCAAAGCTGAACTTGCTTGGCTTACTTCTCTCTCAGCTGGATTGATAAGCTGGCTTAAGCCCTCGACACTGGCTACGCTGAGATGGCTTAAATGCTTTTAACTATGCACACAGCAGTAATGAAGCAGGCTGGGTGTCTGGCTTAGGCAGGCTTTCTGGCTTAGGCTCTTCCCTACAGATTGGCTTAAGTGGCTTGGGTTAATTTGCAAAACCCAGATCAACTTCTCATAGGTTAGCAAATAAGGCACAAAGCAACTAACCAGAAAGCTCTGTAGACAAGGCTGGAAGATGCTGGCTTGGCTGTGGGTTAGTGTCGTCTGGGGGACTCATGCAGTCACACACAGTTTCCGACTGGCTTGGTAAAACAATCTCCTTATATCTGAATAATGTCAAAAGAACGCCCACACTGCTGTCACCATTTGTTGTGGGGGTTCGTGAGGAGATATTGGAGTAAGAAATACACGTTGGATGTCTTGAAGAGAGTCTTGTAGGGAAGCTCAGGCCTGCCGTCAAGTCTAAGCCTAACCTTGAACTGAGGAAAGGACCTCTGGCCTACTGGTCACATGCGATGGGTCTCGTGACTTCACGGCTATTAAGGGAGCCTATCTATAAACCATACCATGGGCGGGGATAGAACCCACTATCAGAGAGTCATAAAACTCCAGACCGACATGTTAGCCACTGGGCCAGCTGGCTACAATAAGATTCATCCACCTAGGTATATTTATACATCATAAGGTTAGCATAGGCACCACTGTGACCACAAATGCAAGTTTTTACAGACAAATCGCCTGCCAGCGTGGCCGTCATGAACTCTAACTCAAGTCCCCGCAAAGTCGTCATCATGACTCACAAAATCATAATGACACGTTTGCAAACAAACCATACCAGGGGCAGGGATAGAACTGGTGATCAGAGAGTCATAAAACTCCAGACCAACGCGTTAGCCACTGGGCTACAATAAGATTCATACAACTAGGACTCTCTGATCGCGGGTTCTATCCCCGCCCGTGGTATGGTTTGTGTGCAATCATGAAATTGTGCGCAGAAGTTTGTTGTGACCATACAAATGATGCCTAAAAAGTGCAGCTTGCATCTCTAAAATTTGTATTCCTCTTCAAGGGGGGCTCCTTGGCGTGGTGAAGAGGCTCTTGGTCTGAGGAATTAGACCTTTTGGTCTTCTTCCTCAGATCGAACCTAATTACCCCCCAATCCCCCTCCCCTATCCCATCTCCTCCATCCTCCCTTTTTTCCCTTTCCTTATCATCCCTCCCTTATTTCCTTCCCATTTTTACCCTGGGAGCTTCTCTCCACAGGCATTCTAGTTCCTAGGTAGGGGGAAGGGTATCGTGGTCCATCCCATTCCGTTGAGGTCCTTGGCGGTGGTGTAGTTTGCCGTAGAATCTGGATCGCCTGGGGATGTCCCAATCCCTCTCCGGTCTCCCGGGGGGTGGCCTTGGGTATCTTTCGGGTGACGGGTGTATCTCTGGAGGCCACCTTTCAGATTCCGGGGGTGGTGGCCGAAGGCGGTATGTTTTGTGGCGGATATCCGGCCGCCCTCTCTTTTGTCCGCCGAGGTGCCTCAGTGGATGTGAGGTTGCTATCCCAGATTGCTAGTTTACTGGCATGAAGGGTAGGGTATGGCACGGGTTCCATGCAGCATCTGCACTACTTGCGGTGTTGAGGTCCTCTTGGGCGCGGAGGGGATTTACACCCCTTTCATTCCTCCTAGGAGTTATTCCTCCACGTTCCCCCGTTTTTTTATTCTTTTTTTTTTATTTTTATTTTCTTTTCTTCTTTCTTTTTTTCTTAAAAACAAAAAGAAAGAAGTAACCTAACCATGGATGCCCTAATCCGTGAACCTACCCCCGGGCCCCTTCTTGATACCGCACCTAGTTCTGACCCTACCTCGTTAATGGACAACTTTAATACCCCTGTATCTCTTGCTGGTGCTGGTTCATCACCTGCTTCAGGTACCGGGGTTCCGACTGGCCCTTTCGATACATCTGACCTTCGCTATTCTCTGACCTTGATTCCTGCTTCTCCCTTAACGGTGCAGTAATTTTCGAATTGCCCGCCTGTCACATGTTGGACCGCCTCCGGTCTCTCATCCAAACGACCAAGACCCTTACATGACGATTCACACTTCCTGCTCATTCATCTCAGAAATGACCAGCTTGTCACCACTCCCTTAAATGCTCTGTTTCACACTACTCAATGGACAAAGTTTTTACTCTACGAAGACCACTCTCCTAATACCTATCTTTCCATCATAGTATTGGTAAAGCTCTCCTACGCCATGTAGGTAAAGATATTTCATTTCATGCTCTCAAGAGCGGCACTCGCATCATCACGGTCCAGAATGCTGGCCAAGCTCGCATCTTTCCCTCCTTACGACCATAGATACTATTCCTATCACTATTGACAAGCATCATTCTCTCAATTCTTGTAGTGGTACTGTCATTTTACCCAACCATTGTCCAACGGAATTTCCAGACATGTGGTGCTGACATTTTGGAGCAGCTTGAGCTCCAGAACTCCTATCCTTAAAGTTGACACTTTTGTCCTCCCTGCCAATAAGCGAAGATGTTATCCTTGCAATATAGCTCGTTTATCATTTGACAGCCGTGAACTTCCACCTTCGGTCTACATTGCAGGTCAACGTTTACAAGTTGAAAGGTGACCCTACACCCAACAGTGTAGAAACTGCTGGCGTTTTGGTCATCCAGCGAAATATTGCAGGTCCATGGCCGAATGCCCAGTCTGTGGTGCCGACGACCATGCCAGTCCTTCTTGTAATCTATCTCCCTCTTGCCTTAACTGTCATGAGGCACATCCATCGTACTCTCGCCATTGTCAGGTTTACCTGAATGAGCGGAAATCCGTTGTCTCAAAGGCGGAAGGCTTCTCATACGCTATGGCCGTCTCTCATCTACGCCTTCAAGGAAGACTTCCCGTATTTCCTATTCTCGCATTGCTAAACGTCGCCCCACTTGTGGGGTCCCAACTTCCCCGGCTTCCTCTGTGGTCGCCCCATCCTCAGTCACCCCTGTCTCGAATCCTTTTGCTGTTCTTGGCTCCGAGGTCCCTACCTCGGCATCTCATACTATCCACACCCCTTCCTCTACTCACTCGCACAGTTCTGTGTCTACACGCCCTCGTTCACCTAAACCTCAGCGCCCCCCTTCTTCTCATAAGTCCAGCAAAAAATCCCCATTGCCGAGTTCTTCACCTCCGACTAGTTCTGTAACATGTGTGGAGGTTCATCCTCCTCCTAGTTCAATGTCTTCATCCCCTGTCCCCTCCCACATTCCTTCCTTGACTGCCCTACCCCAGGCCGCTTCCACTCCTGTCCCCTCCCAAGCCCCTTCAACAGTCTCCTCTTCCATCCCCACGCCCTCTACTTTTGTACCGTCTATGGTCTCCCAGATTGTCGCTCACACTTCTCCTCCTTTCATCTCTAATGTGGTCCCACATCCTGCATCTATGACTCCTGAAACGCTGGAGGCTATTGCAGGATTTCTTGCAGAGACTGAACCATTGATGGACACCGCTCCACCTCCGGTTCCTCCTCCTCTCTCTTCTCCGTCTACCCCCCTCCTTCCTTCACAGCGTCCCACTCCTTCTTTGATTACAGATCTTCCGCTGCCTCCACACGTGGACTTTTCTAACCCTAGTCCATAGATACCTCTAACTTCGACTTATGTCTTTCTCTCCATAAATCATGGCTTATTTGCAGTGGAATATCCGAGGCCTCAGGGGTAACCGGGGTGAGCTTCAGGTGTTGCTCTCCCAGTTTTTCCCTGTTGGTGTCTGTTTGCAAGAACCCAAATTGCAATCCTCTGTTATTCGGCCCTTTTCAGGCTATGATTTGTTGTATTCCTCGATCCTTTATCCGATGGAACCTTTAACGAAAGTGCTCTTCTTATACGCACTGGTGTTCCATACCGTCAGCTCTATGTTCATTCTTCTCTACATTACACCGCAGCCCGTATCCACTTGAATAAGTGGTATACACTCTGTTCTTTATATCTCTCCCCTTCGCAGAGCATTGTCTATCCCAGATGTTGATTTTCTGGTTTCTTCCTTGCCGCCACCCCTCCTATTACTTGGCGATTTTAACGCACACCATTTTCTCTGGGGAGGGTCGCACTGTGACTCCCGTGGCGTTCAGTTGGAGGCATTTCTTGCTTCTCTCCCCCTCCATGTTTTAAATACGGGTACTCCTACCCATTTTGATCCTCGAACTCATTCTTTCTCCTGCATCGATCTCTCCATCTGCTCTTCCTCAACTGTCCTTGACTTCACCTGGTCTGTCCTCCCGGACTTACATGACAGCAATCATTTCCCAATTATCCTTAAGTCCCCTTCGTATTTTCCACCCCCTCATAGCCCACGCTGGCAATTTGACCGGGCGAAATGGGACCTTTACGCACATCTTACTGCCTTTCATGAGGTTCCTTCCTCGTCCTCCATTGATGAGGTTTTACATCTCTTTTCGTCCTCCGTCTTCACAGCAGCTTCACATTCTATCCCCAAACCTCAGGCAAGCATTCTTAGAAGTGCGTGCCTTGGTGGTCTCCTGCTTGTGCTCGGGCAGTACGTTTGAAACGCGCTGCATGGGGCAGGTATCGGTATAACAGAACCACAGAGAGACTCCTTGATTTTAAGCAGAAGAGAGCAATTGCTCGCCGTGTCATACGTGACGCTAAACGCACTTGCTGGCGAGATTACATTTCTACTGTCACTTCGGCTTCCTCAATGAGTGCAGTCTGGAAGAAAGTGCGGAAATTGAGTGGTAAATTCTCCCCCGACCCGGCTCCTGTTCTTCAGGTTGCCGGTGTCGATATAGCACACCCTCTTGCCGTTGCCACTGAAATTGGTAATCATCTGGTCCGCATTTCTCAGGGGCTCCATCTATGCCCCTCGTTCCTTTCTTCTAAGTCTGCCAGCGAGTTAAAGCCCTTAGATTTTTCTTCTCTCAGAGAAGAATCTTATAATGTGCCTTTTATCCTTCAAGAACTGGAGGCAACACTCTCTGCTTGCCAATCATCGGCAGCTGGGCCAGACGGCATACATATTCGTATGCTACAGCATTTACATCAGTCTGCTCTTACTGTCCTCTTACGACTCTTTAATCTTATATGGTCGCAAGGAGTTCTTCCCCAGCTGTGGAAGTCTGCTATTGTTCTCCCTTTTCGCAAACCAGGTACTACGGGACGTGATTCCTCTCACTACCGTCCCATCGCTCTTACCAGTGCAGTTTGCAAGGTGATGGAACGTTTAGTTAATAGACGTTTGATGTGGTATTTAGAGACACACAATAGTCTCTCCACTAGTCAATATAGCTTTTGTAAGGGCCGTTCTGCCATTGACCCCTTACTGCGCTTGGATACGTATATCCAAAATGCCTTTGCTAATAACCACTCGGTTATCACCATCGTTTTCGACCTGGAGAAGGCTTATGACACAACGTGGAGGTATAATATCTTGGCCCAGGCCCACTCCTTAGGCCTCCGAGGCAAACTACCATTTTTCCTTAAGGCCTTCTTAACTGAAAGACATTTCCGTGTCCGGGTTGGTAATGAGCTTTCCCCGGAATTTGTCCAAGCTGAAGGTGTCCCCCGAGGTTGTGTTCTGAGCACAACACTCTTTCTGCTTGCTATAAATAATCTGGCATCTGTTCTCCCATCAAATATTTGGTCATCGCTTTATGTGGATGACTTTGCTATAGCTTGTGCGGGTGCTGACTGCCACCTCATTGCAGTTTCCCTCCAGCATGCCGTCAACCGGGTTTCCGATTGGGCCACCACGCACGGGTTTAAATTTTCTAGTGGCAAAACTCATCAAATTACGTTTACTAGACGTTCAGTTGTCTCTGATCATCCATTGTACCTATACGGCTCACGTATCCCAGAACGTAATACAGTCAGGTTTCTCGGCCTCCTGTTTGACCGTAGATTGTCCTGGAAACCTCACATTTCCTCTCTGAAGGCAACTTGTCACAGCCGGCTGAACCTCCTTAAAACCCTCACACACCTTTCTTGGGGGCCTGATCGTAGAACTCTCCTGCATTCAGCCCTAATTTTATCGAAACTCGATTATGGTGACCAGATATATTCGGCGGCCTCCCCTGCTACTCTTTCCAGCCTTAATCCCATCCATCACCAGGGATTACGCTTATGCCTTGGTGCATTTCGTTCTTCCCTGGTTGAGAGCCTCTATGTAGAAGCGAACTTTCCATCCTTGTCCGATCGTTGTGATGCACATTGCATTCGCTATTATGTTCGCTCTCACGACCTCCACAATCCTTCCATGTATAGGATTGTCACAGATGTTAGTAGACGCTCGTTATTTGTTCGTCACCCCTGTTTACTTCGTCCCTTTTCTCTTCGTCTCCATTCACTCTTGTCTTCCCTTCAGCTACCGCCTTTATATGTTCATGTGGCTTCTCACTTTTCCCTACCCCCTTGGGAAGTTCCTGCTGTCCGTGTCTGTTCTATTCCTCTACCTTGCGCAAAAGCCCAACAACCTATGGCGGCTTCTCGCTCTTTTTTTCTAGACCACTTCCGTTCTCATTCCCATGCCATCGAAGTATACACTGATGGTTCAAAGTCATCTGACGGCGTTGGATTCGCAGTAGTGTTTCCGGACAGCGTCGTGCGAGGGCATCTATTACCCTCGGCTAGCATATTTACGGCTGAATTGTATGCCATTCTTGTGGCACTTATCCGTATTGCATCTATGCCTGTGTCACCATTTGTGGTCGTTTCAGACTTCCTTAGTGCTTTACAGGCTATCCATAAAATTGATACACCTCACCCTCTAGTTCTTCGTATCCAACTTTGGTTACGCCGTATCTCTAGCAAGCACAAAGATATTGTTTTTTGTTGGGTCCCTGGTCATGTTGACTTACAGGGCAATGAACAGGCAGACACTGCTGCGCGGTCAGCAGTACATGACCTTCCAGTTTCATATAGAGGTGTTCCTTTCACGGACTATTTTGCGGTCATTGCTACCCACCTTCGCACCCGTTGGCAACAACGCTGGTCTGACCTGCTAAATAACAAACTTCATTCTATTAAACCGAGGATAGGTTTCTGGCCTTCTTGTCACCAATGTTGAGGTTGGGAGACTACACTCTCCCGTCTTCGCATCGGCCACACTCGTCTTACTCACGGGTATCTCATGGAGAGGCTCCCTGCCCCTCTCTGTGAGCATTGTCAGGTTCCAGTGTCCGACATATTCTGTTGGACTGCCCACTCTATCAACGAGCACGCAGAATTTACCTCCAACCGCGTCTTCGCTCTGCGGCCCTTTCTTTACCTTCCCTTCTTGCTGATGGACCCTCCTTTAATCCTGACTCTCTCATTGACTTTTTGACAGCAACTGACTTACTACACAAACTCCCTCAGTCCCTTCTACCTCGATCTCTTGCTACCCTCTATCCCTGCACAATCCATTGTCCTGCTGCACTTCATACCCTACTAATCATCCATCTCCCTCTTACAATCCATTCTCCCTGCATCCTGTCCTGCCCTGCCGCGCTGTGTAACCCTTGTTGTTTAGCGCTTCTTTTGATAATAATAATAATAATTGTACCTGAATAAACAGCAAGTCAGGAACTGATTTCCTCCGTCGTCTTTAGAAGAGTTAGAGAAGGGTTTGCTTGAGGAATAGCTCAAAATTTTCCTGGATATTGTTCAAATGTTATGTGAATCAGTTCCACGACAAACTGGTAGTGTTTTTAGCTTCAAATGGAGGACCAACTCCATATTGAAAATAAAAAATGTTATAGAACAAGGTGTTCATATTATTCTGTCCAACCCCTGTACACCTATTAATGTATGTTTACCTTGTTTAGCTTTCTGGGATATCCGCATACTAACTTTATTTTGTACCTTACAATATTTCATTATAGGTAAGCTACATTATCTCTAAACAGCAGAAAAGAAGTAAAATATTTTTATTTATTAATTTATATACATTACTCACCTCCAGCTCCTCATCTACTAATTCCCCCACTCTGTTTTTAACTTGACAGATTCAGCCTAGGGAACGAATGAATTTGTCAGTTAAAAACAGAGTAGGGGAGTTAGTAGATGGGGAGCTGGAGGTATTGGGTAGATGGCGGGAATATTTTGAGGAACTTTTAAATGTCGATAAAGAAAAGGAGGCGGTAATTTCATGCCTGGGAGGTATAACATCTTTTATGAGTGAAAATGAGCAACACAGAATGAAAGGGGGTAAAGCAGCTTGAATTGACAGAATCATGACAAAAATGTTAAAAGCAAGGGAGGGGAAATAGTGTTGGAGTGGTTGGTATTTTTGTTTAATAAATGAATGAAAGAGGGGAAGGTACCTAGGGATTAGCAGAGAGCATGTATAGTTCCTTTATATAAAGGGAAGGGGAACAAAAGAGATTGTAAAAATTATAGGGGAATAAGTTTAATTAGTATACCAGGTAAAGTGAATGGTAGGGTTATTATTGAAGGAATTAGAGGTAAGACAGAAAACAGAATTGCAGATGAGCAAGGAGGCTTTAGAATGGGTAGGGGATGTGTAGATCAAGTGTTTACATTGAAGCATATATGTGAACAGTATTTATATAAACGTAGGAAAGTTTTCATTGCATTTAGGGATTTGGAAAAGGCATATGAATGGATAGGGGAACAATGTGGCAGATGTTGCAAGTGTATGGAATAGGTAGTAAGTCACTACATGCTGTAAAGAGTTTTTATGAGGATAGTGAGGCTCAGGTTAGGGTGTGTAGGAGAGAGGGAGATTACTTCCCAGTAAAAGTAGGTCTTAGACAGGGATATGTAATGTCACCATGGCTGTTTAACATATTTATAGATGGTGTTGTAAAAGAAGTAAATGCTAGGGTGTTGGGGAGAGGGGTGGGATTAAATTATGGGGAATCAAAGACAAAATGGGAGTTAACCCAGTTACTTTTTGCTGATGAATATTGTGCTTTTGGGGGAATCTAAAGAAAAGTTGCATAGGTTAGTGGACGAGTTTGGGAGGGTGTAGAAATTTGAAAGTGAACATATATAAGAGTAAGCTGATGAGGGTATCAAATTATTTAGATAAAGCAAAATTGGATATCACATTGGAGGGAGGGAGTATGGAAGAAGTGAATGTTTTCAGATATTTGGGAGTATGAAGGATGAGGTTAACCATAGAACTGATGAAGAAAAAAAAGGTGAGTGTTGCATTGAGGTATCTGTAGAGACAAAAAATGTTATCCATGGAGGCAAAGAAGGGAATGTACGAGAGTACGTTATAGTGGTACCAACACTTAAATGGGTGTGAAGCATGGGTTGTAAATGCTTCAGCAAGGAGGCGGCTGGAGGCAGTGGAGATGTCCTGAATAAGGGCAATGTGTGGTATAAATATGCAGAGAATTCGTAGTGTGGAAATTAGGAGGAGGTGTGGAGTTACTTAAAGTATTAGTCAGAGGGCTGAAGAGGGGCTGTTGAGGTGGTTTGGTTATTTAGAGAGAATGGAACAAAGTAGAATGACTTGGAGAGCGTATAAATCTGTAGGGGAAGGAAGGCGGGGTAAGGGTTGTATTAGATTTTTTAGATTTTGCCACCGAAGTGGCTAGTTTATTGTGCATCCCATATCCAACATATGGATACACAAAAGACCCAGGAACTAGGCCCCAAAAGGGTTAACAGGTGTACATTTGGATTTATACCTACATGTCTACAGGTCACTCATCTGTTACAAGCAAATTTAGAAAATTTGCTTAGTAATATCTGGTATCTTATTTTCATTAATAAGATATCTTGATATGTCACATAGGTTATTATACTGTCTATCTCTATATTTCTCAATAAGTGGACAATTAAGCACAGTGTTCAAGACAGTGACCATATGCCTGACCACATAATTTGCATTTAGTTTGATCATCATCTGTGCATAACGTTCATAAAATATTCATGCTCAATTGCCAGACACTCTCGGGGTGTTATATCCAGCACGAATATGTACTGGGATGCAAAATATAGAATTAGTTTGTCTGAATTGCTTTGTAGAACAAGGGGCTGTCTTCAGACTATGCATGATGTATTTTCATAATTAAACTGTACGTTATTGTAACTGCTTTTAACTTTTAAATATAAATAATAATTATCACAAGGACCCCAATGGAAATAAGTCACTGACTTTTTTGGGTTATCCCGGGTTTCAACACATGCTGCTATGTATGATAATTAATCAATGTAATTGTGTATACCTGAATAAACTTACTTACTTAACTACACTGCAAATCCATCAATTGTAACCTTGTGTATTCCTTAGAAATAATAATTTCAATTTAATTTTAATATTCTACCCGTTATAAAATACTGTTACGAAGTTCTCTCTGTTACTAAGTTCTTTGTTATGCTAGTTTCACTCTTATACTGTTCTTCCTAACTTATGACGAACAGTTATAATATTCTAATATATTCTAACATAATATATTCTAACATAATATATTCTAACATAACAAATGAGAACTTTGATAAGTAAGACACATGTGCCACAGTGAGAACCACTGTGGCACATGTGTCTTACTTATCAAAGTTCTCATTTGTTATGTTCTCCACAACTTGTGATGCTCTCCTTGTTATAATGTTCGCCTGAACAGTTATAATGTTCGCCTGAACAGTTATAATGATTTCCTGAACAGTTATAATGTTCGCCTGAACAGTTATAATGTTCTCGGTGTTATAATCTTCTCTCTCACTCTGTTATTCTCGCTTTGAAATGGTTTCTAATTGCTCAGTGAATAAAACCAGAGCAAAACCTGATCCTGTGTGCACCTTGCTTGAGTGACCTTTACTAACACACACAAGTCTGTATTTTGGAATCAACTTTTTCTACTTGGTTATGAACTTTACTTTCTAAACACGTAACTTCCTTCATTATAATGAAAAAGTCCAATCAAAAATACCTTAATAATAATAATAATAATAATCTGCCACATCAGTATATACTTTTAAAATAATACAGAAATTCCTTTATGCGAGGCTAATGCACATTACAATCCTTCTTGAACGTCTGTGAAGGACACAGACACCTTCTATATATTAGATTTCAACCTCTCTCAGTGTATATACCTGTCTCCCAGTAGTAGTAGTATGAGTAGTAGCATATAAATTATAAGAGGAGCAGTAATAGTACTTTTAAGGATACCCGTATGGGTATCATCTTAGGGCACACTACTATGTAGTGGTAGGCCAGCGGATGCTTAACTTGTGACGAATCATGACATTAAGACCCGTGTCAGGTTATCCTACTTTCCTGACAAATAAACCACCAGCACCGTAACAGTAGCTCCAGGATCAACTGCAGTTAACAGGTGAATACAACATGAGCAAAAGGAAGAACCTCGACAAAGGTTGGATTGCTGCTCTGACAAAAATACCTTTATAATTGTCTCTGTTTTTCCACCATCTGACATTTGAGTTAATTAAGTTTCATATGAGAAACAGCATCAGCTCATTTTTTTTATTTGAGAAAATAATTTCGTATCTGGTAACTCTGGTGAGGCATGGATATATATATGTGGGAAGCGACGCTTAGTAGGTGAAAAGACCAGGGCCAGGACATGTATTGGCGAATCATTCAGGTTCAAGCTTAGTAGGTTAGGTACAGTCTATGTGCATCAAGAGGTATACATCTCTCATTATATATACACAGTTTACTTTTGAACCTTGAATCGAAATACAATGACAGAATGGACACAGATAAACATATGCAATAAAATGCGAATCCGTTATATCCAGGTAAAGATGTGTTGGTGGTTGCTAACACTTGTCCTCGTTGCCTCAATCAGTGGTTCAAGTTGCCCTCGACGCATCCACCAGTTACATCAACCTCATCAATCATACGCACAATTTGTGGTCAAATTCTTGCACGATCTGCAGGAGAGACTGGTGCAAGGTTGTACACTAGTAGTTCTTCATGACCCGTCTTGGCATAAGAGTTGCCACACAGTCTCAAAGGAATCAGGATTATTGATGTCGACGGCGGAAAATTCAGAAATCTTGAGGGAAGGAGAAAGCCTTTTTGGCATTGATCCCAACATCGTAGTGGATCACTTCCTTCACCATCACGCCACAAGAGGATCACCGCGGATCCTCCTCACCCTCAGCCAAAATCTGTCTGAAATCCTGAAAGATGCTGACTTCAACTCCTGGACCAGATGTCCTGTTTATCTCACCTTCCCTGGGGACATCTCGTCGGCTCAGAGGTTCTTTCTGATAGTAAACAAAGCCTGGGATAAATATTTCCTCTCACGTAAGCACATTATCTTCACCAACAGTGATAAAGCTGCCCTTGAAAACTTTCTTAGCATGGGGGAAGTTAACACTATGATAAACTTATTGTTCGTACGTCCAGTGGCAAATTTCTTGTCCCTGCAAATTTTGACCAACCGACCTTATGATCAGCCAAGTATCCACAAAATTATGACCTGGAAAGGAGTACCTGTGGTCCGTAGAGATGACTTGTTCGTAGACAAGTTAGCAAACCTGCACGGTCATACGATGCGAGTAGTCACATTCCACTTCCCTCCCAGAATTTTCATGGAAGAGCAGAGGAATGGGACCCATCTGATATACGGCGTTGATATTGAGGTAAAGGTGTGTGTGTGTGTGGGGGGGGATGTGTGGTGTGTGTGGGGGGGATGTGTGGTGTGTGTGGGGGATGTGTGGTGTGTGTGGTGTGTGATGTGTGTGTACACTCACCTAGTTGTGGTTGCAGGGGTCGAGTTATAGCTCCTGTGTGTGTGTGTGTGTGTGTGTGTGTGTGTGTGTGTGTGTGTGTGTGTGTTTGGATGCATTACTATTAAGAAATGACGTCTCCTACAGGTTTTACGGGCTCTGAGCAGTTCACTCAACTTCACTTTAAGCTTTGCTCGGCCGTCAGACGGAGAGATGTGGGGGTGGGAACAAGACAACAAGTCGTGGACTGGACTCATGGGTGACCTTCAGTACCACAAAGCTGACATCGGCGTCGCTGACCTATACGTTATGGAGCAGTACTTCACTATCATCGACATGTCGCAGGAGTACGACATGGACTACGTCTGCTTCGTTAACCCGACGGCAGGTCCGCTACCCCAGTGGGTAGCTCTGGGCCTTCCCTTCCTGTTGGACACCTGGGTGGCCATTTTGGTGACGGTATTAGTGGGCATGTTTATGCTGGTGTTGGTGGCGTGGCTTGGGTTTCGTGTCGGAGGAATTAGGGAAGAATCCCCGTGGTTCCGTCAGTGCGACAATATATGTCTCCTACTCTATGCCGGAGTCTTGAACACGAATTGGATGCAAGAACCGTCTACGTCCTACCTACGGATCTTTGTTTTAGTGTGGAGTCTGGCGTTCTTCATCTTAGCGGTGGCCTACAAAGGCTCCCTCGTGTCCTACATGACAGTGCCGCTGCAACAACAGCCCATCGACACATACAAGCAGCTCTACGAGAGAAGCGTATTAGTGGGCAGTATTGGGCACACCCTCAAGCGAGTGATGCAGAAGAATGCAGATGAGTATGTAAGGCGTCTGGCAGATAGATACCTGGTCATTTGGTCTCTTAGTGAGGGACTGAGGCGCACCATTCAAGGTGAGTACTGACGCAGCGAGATATATATATATATATATATATATATATTGGGATTGGCAGAGAGCGTGCATAGTTCCTTTGTATAAAGGCAAAGGGGACAAAAGATAGTGCAAAAATTATAGGGGAATAAGTCTGTTGAGTATACCTGTTAAAGCGTATGGTCGAGTTATTATTGAAAGAATTAAGAGCAAGACGGAGAGTAGGATAGCAGATGAACAAGGAGGGTTTAGGAAAGGTAGGGGGTGTGTAGACCAAGTGTTTACAGTGAAACATATAGCTGAACAGTATTTAGATAAGGGTAAAGAGGTTTTTGTGGCATTTATGGATTTGGAAAAGGTGTATGACAGGGTGGATAGGGGGTAATGTGGTAGATGTTGCAGGTGTATGGAATAGGAGGTAGGTTACTGAAAGCAGTGAAGAGTTTATACGAGGATAGTGAGGCTCAGGTTAGAGTATGTAGGAGAGAGGGAGATTATTTCCCAGTAAAAGTAGGCCTTAGACAAGGATGTGTGATGTCACCGTGGTTGTTCAATATATTTATAGATGAGGTTGTAAGAGAAGTGAATGCGCAGGTGTTGGCAAGAGGTGTGGGGTTAAAAGATAAAGAATCTAACACAAAGTGGGAGTTGTCACAGCTGCTTTTTGCTGATGACACTGTGCTTTTGGGAGATTCTGAAGAGAAGTTGCAAAGGTTGGTGGATGAGTTTGGTAGGGTATGTAAAAGAAGGAAATTGAAAGTGAATATAGGAAAGAGTAAGGTGATGAGGATAACAAAAAGATTAGGTGATGAAAGATTGGATATCAGATTGGAGGGAGAGAGTATGGAGGAGGTGAATGTATTCAGATATTTAGGAGTGGACGTGTCAGCAGATGGGTCTATGAAGGATGAATTGAATCATAGAATTGATGAGGGTAAAAGGGTAAGTGGTGCACTTAGCAGTCTGTGGAGACAAAGAACTTTGTCCATGAAAGCAAAGAGGGGAATGTATGAGAGTATAGTTATACCAACACTCTTATATGGGTGTGAAGCAAGGGTGGTGAATGTTGCAACAAGGAGAAGGCTGGAGGCAATGGAGATATCATGTCTGAGATCAATGTGTGGTGTGAATATAATGCAGCGAATTCGTAGTGTGGAAATTAGGAGGAGGTGCGGGATTACCAAGACTATTATCCAGAGGGATGATGAGGGGTTGTTGGGGTGGTTTATACATGTAGAGAGGATAGAACAAAGTAGAATGACTTCGAGAGTGTATAAATCTGTAGTGGAGGGAAGGCGGGGTAGGGGTCAACCTAGGAAAGGTTGGAGGGAGGGGGTTAAGAAGGTTTTGTGTGCGAGGGGTTTGGACTTCCAGCAAGCATGCATGAGCGTATTTGATAGGAATGAATGGAGACAAATGTTTTTTAGTACTTGACGTGCTGTTGGAGTGGAAGCAAAGTAAGTTTTATGAAGGGATTCAGGGAAACCGGCAGGCCGGACTTGAGTTCTGGAGATTCAAATTCAAATTCAAAGATGAGAAGAACAGTGCCTGCACTCTGAAGGAGGGATGTTAAATGTTGCAGTTTTATAACTGTAGTGTAAGCACACCTCTGGCAAGACAGTGATGGAGTGAATGATGAAAGTTTTTCTTTTTCGGGCCACCCTACCTTGGTGGGAAACGGCCGATGTGTTAATAAAATAAAAATATTATATATATATATATATATATATATATATATATATATATATATGCAAAAAGATCACAGTAAACAGGTGATATCAAAATATGCAAGAAAACCACTATGAAAAATAGAAGAATTCCAAGCGCTTTCGACACTCACATTATCAAGGAACTATGATAATGTGAGTAGTCACGAAGCGCTTGGAATTCTTCTATTTTTCATAGTGGTTTTCTTGCATATATATATATATATATATATATATATATATATATATATATATATATATATATATATATCTTCACTTCTTACTTCAGACTTCCACTAACCCCTACCCTCGCACACATCTAGCCTTCATTGCAGTGCTAATCTTCGCACGTTCCTACTTTCGCAACATCTCTCATCACTACACTGAATGATCCTTAGGGGTTTAGCGCATAAATTATGTTATTATTCTTCCAGGCAGCTATTCTTTCTTGGAGAGTCGAGCATTCTTGGAGTACATAATAGCTCTAAACTACACTGACAGAAGAGGACGAGAGTCGTTGCACATCATGAAGAATTATCTTGCACTCTACGGTATCGGTCTGGCATACCCTAAGTACGTCCCTTACATAGACAAGTTCAATGGCGTCATCAGGAGGCTGAAGGAGGCAGGACTGCCCAGGAAATGGCTAGACGATATCATTCTCAAAAGTAAACAAGCCAAGATATCGAGCGGAGATAGCCAGGTGAGGTAAACGGAAACAGGTGGCCAAAATATCTGTCCCACGCTGTAAGGGAAGCACGCCTATATTAAAAAACCCATGGAAATAAGTCACTGACATTTGGGATTATCCTAGATAATTTACACATGTTATAATATGTATGAAAATCGTATTTGTGTGGCCTTGTACCTACATAAACTTACTAACTTCCTCCAAGCACTGTAGACTAAGTTAACTTTACGCTCAGTTAAGAAAAGCAGCTCTACGATCTTAATCCTTTAATATACACGGAATTATTATATTTACAAAAAAGCTTTAAACCCCTTGCAGGTCACACAGCTCAAGGAGTAACAGAATGAGACATATAAGTAAATGTTCAGTTGTGCACATATAAGCTCTTTGTTATATCGAGGATGTATTTACCTGTTGTAGGATACTCCAGCCGGTGCCAGGGAGGACCCCCAGGTGCAACCCCTCACCCTAGACAACTTGCAGGGAGGTTTCTTCTTGATGATCCTCGGCTATGTCCTCGCCTTCTTCACCTTCACAGGGGAGCTACTGCTGAAGGTCGTCTTCACCTGCCGAAGGAGGTCTCCTGGAGGCCCACATCTTCGTAGCACATCTGGACATCAAGACCGCCCTTAACTGCAACAAGAAAACGTAATTTTTAACCTTAAAACACAGCATTATAGGTTCATCTGCAATTGCTGTAAAAAAATAGAGTTTTATCCCTCATCCTCACAACACACCTGGTACAGAAGAAACTATGCTGCGAGAGACGAATTTTTCCCTATACCAAATCGAAAAAACCATTGTGTTTGGCGCCGTCAGCAGTTAGTCGGTAGGCTCACTGTGAGGAGGGTGTGTATTGAGGCTCTACCAGTCTCACTTCTCGTCTGACCATAGTCGACCACATATCTGCATGTGTGTGCTGAACAACACACACACACACACTCATACAGAATGAGCCCAGTCATTTTTCATCACAAAATAACTAGTCACGCCAAAGTAGTGCTGTTATTATTATTATAATCATACCTAAGCGCTGAACCCACAAGGGTCATACAGAGCTGCTGCTACTGTAGTAGTGCTACTAGCTTATCGAGAATTGACGTACAACCATTATTCTAAGCACCATGTTAACTACCAGTCTAGTAATAATGCAACAAAATACGTCAATAAGAAGCACGTAACGACCACCGTAGTAATGTTAGGCACGACACATTAACAAGTAACAGCCACCATAGTCAAAATGCAATGAAAGGAGTCAATGAGCAAAATAACGAGCATTCGAATAATAAAATAACAAGTACATTATTATTATTATTGTATTAAGCAACAAGACCAGTAAAATTGTGCTCAAATCACAGAAAAATAAAGCTCTGTTTATATTTTACTGCGATTTAATAAAGTTATGGATTTCTGCAACAACCTTTGTTTTATTGTTCCAGTGTGTCACAGGAATCACCCTGAAGTGCTTTTTGAAGCACTAAACCCGTATAGGTCATCCAGCATATGAAGGCTCGAACCTTCATCCGCCAATCGCGACCCAGTTTTTGACCAGTCAGACTGTTGGTGAAGGTCATCAGAGATGAGAAGAGTCATCAGGATCAAGGCATCAAATGCAAGTGTCAGAGGTCATCAGGGTAGGTCATAAGTCAAAATAGTTCCTTAGGAGATAATTAGCTTTCATTAGGAAGTCATGGTAAGTGATTCAGGTCAAGTGTGGTTTAGGGTAGCAGAGGTCAACAGGAGTTGAGGGTCAACATTGAAGACCTGAAGGGGTCATCATAGGTCATGTCAAACCATCAAAAACCAAGATATGTATTCAAGGGAAAGCGCTAAACACGTAGTGGGGTCATGTAGCACTTGAGGGAAGGGGAGTTAATCAGGGGAAAAAGAGTAATTCCAATTCCCCTGATCAAGAGCTCATTAGCAGCCTTAAAGTACTCGTATGAAGGGTCAAAGGTTGTCCTCTCCACCTCCAGCCAGTAATCAACCAGCTAGTAGGTCATTAAGTTTAACCCTGACATGTAATTAACTCTAATGGAGGGTAACTTAAACTTTTAGCTTGTTAATGGTTGTATTATTGTTTGGTAGTGTGTCAGGGTGAGTGTGGTGTGTGTATTCACCTATTTGTGGTTGCAGGGGTCGAGTCATAGCTCCTGGCCCCGCCTCTTCACTGATTGCTACTAGGTCCTCTCTCTCCCAGCTCCATGAGCTTTATCATACCTCGTCTTAAAACTATGTATGGTTCCTGCCTCCACTACGTCACTTTCTAGGCTATTCCACTTCCTGACAACTCTATGACTGAAGAAATACTTCCTAACATCCCTTTGACTCATAGGAGTCTTCAACTTCCAATTGTGACCCCTTGTTTCTGTGTCCCCTCTCTGGAACATCTTGTCTCTGTCCACCTTATCTATTCCTCGCAGTATTTTATATGTCGTTATCATGTCTCCCCTAACTCTCTTGTCCTCTAGTGTCGTCAGGCCGATTTCCCTTAACCTTTTGTTGTAGGACAATCCCCTTAGCTCTGGGACTAGTCTTGTTGCAAACCTTTGCACTTTCTCTAATTTCTTGACGTGCTTGACCAGGTGTGGGTTCCAAACTGGTGCTGCATACTCCAGTATGGGTCTGACGTATATGGTGTACAGAGTCTTGAACGATTCCTTAGTCAGGTATTGGAACGCGATTCTTAAGTTTGCCAGACGCCCGTATGCTTCAGCAGTTATCTGATTGATGTGTGCCTCAGGAGATGTGCTCGGTATTATACTCACCCCAAGATCTTTTTCCTTGAGTGAGGTTTGCAGTTTTTGGCCACCTAGACTATACTCTGTCTGCGGTCTTCTTTGCCCTTCCCCGATCTTCATGACTTTACATTTGGCAGGGTTAAATTCAAGGAGCCAGTTACTGGACCAGGCTTGTAGCCTGTCTAGGTCTCTTTGTAGTCCTGCCTGATCCTCGACTGATTTAAATCTTCTCATTAACTTCCCATCATCTGCAAACAGGGACACTTCTGAGTCTATCCCTTCCGTTATGTCATTCACATATACCAAAAACAGTACAGTTCCTAGGACTGACCCCTGTGGAACCCCAATCGTCACAGGTGCCCACTCTGACACCTCGTCACGTACCATGACTCGCTGCTGCCTCCCTGTCAGATATTCTCTGATTCATTGCAGTGCCTTTCCTGTTACGTGTGCCTGATTCTCTAGCTTTTGCATTAACCTCTTGTGAGGAACTGTGTCGAACGCCTTCTTGCAGTCCAAGAAAATGCAGTCTATCCGCGCCTCTCTCTCATGTCTTACTTCTGTTACCTTGTCATAAAACTCCAGTAGGTTTGTGACACAGGATTTTCCTTCCCTGAAACCGTGCTGGTTGTCGTTTATAAGCTTGTGTCTTTCTAGGTGCTCCACCACTCTCCTCCTGATGATCTTCTCCTTGACTTTGTATACTATACACGTCAGTGACACAGGTCTGTAGTTTAATGCCTCGTGTCTGTCTCCTTTCTTAAAAATTGGGACTACATTTGCCATCTTCCACACCTCAGGTAGTTGCCCAGTTTCAATGGATGTGTTGAAGATTTTTGTTAGTGTGTGTGTGTGTGTACTCACCTAGTTGTGGTTGCAGGGGTCGATTCACAGCTCCTGGCCCCGCCTCTTCGTTCCATGAGCTTTATCATACCTCTTCTTAAAGCTATGTATGGATCCTGGCTCCACTACATCACTTCCCAGACTATTCCACTTCCCGACAACTCTGTGACTGAAGAAATACTTCCTAAAATCCCTGTGATTCATCTGAGTCTTCAACTTCAAACTGTGGCCCCTTGTTGCTGTGTCCCATCTCTGGAACATCCTGTCTCTGTCCACCTTATCTATTCCACGCAGTATTTTGTATGTTGTTATCATGTCTCCTCTAACCCTCCTGTCCTCCAGTGTCGTCAGGCCGATTTCCCTTAACCTTTCTTCGTAGGACATTCCCCTTAGCTCTGGAACTAGCCTTGTTGCAAACTTTTGTACTTTCTGTAATTTCTTGACGTGCTTGACCAGGTGTAGGTTAAAAACTGGTGTTGGATATTCCAGTATGGGCCTGACGTACACGGTGTACAGTGTCTTGAACGATTGTGTGTGTGTGTACTCACCTAATTGTGGTTGCAGGTGTGTGTGTGTGTGTGTGTGTGTACTCACCTAATTGTGGTTGCAGGTGTGTGTGTGTGTGTACTCACCTAATTGTGGTTGCAGGTGTGTGTGTGTGTGTACTCACCTAATTGTGGTTGCAGGTGTGTGTGTGTGTGTGTGTGTGTGTACTCACCTAATTGTACACACCTAATTGTGGTTGCAGGGGTTGAGACTCAGCTCCTGGCCCCGCCTCTTCGCTGTCCGTTACTGGGTCTCTGCTCTCCCTGCTCCATGAGCTTTATCATAGCTTATCTTAAAACTATGTATGGTTCCCGCCTCCACTATATCGTTCGCTAGACTATTCCACTTCCTGACTACTCTGTGGCTGAAGAAATGCTTCCTAACATCCCTTTGACTCATCTGAGTCTTCAGCTTCCAGTTGTGCCCCCTTGTTTCTGTGTTCCCTCTCTGGAACATCCTGTCACTATCTACCTTGTCGATTCCCCGCAGTATTTTGTATGTCGTTATCATGTCTCATCTAACCCTTCTATCCTCCAGTGTTGTTAGTCCTATTTCCCTCAACCTTTCTTCATAGGACAGTCCCCTGAGTTGTGGAACTAGCCTTGTCGCAAACCTTTGCACTTTCTCTAATTTCTTGACGTGCTTGACCAGGTGTGGGTTCCAGATTGGAGCTGCATACTCTAGTATGGGCCTGACGTACACGGTGTACAGTGTCTTGAACGATTCCTTGTTAAGGTAACGGAACGCTAATCTTAGGTTTGCTAGTCTCCCATATGCTGCCGCAGTTATCTGGTTGATATGTGTTTCCGGAGACGTGCTTGGCGTTATACTCACCCCAAGGTCTTTCTCCTTTGACGAGGTTTGTAGCCTTTGTTCACCTAGCCTGTACTCTGTCGGCGGTCTTCTTTGCCCTTCTCCGATCTTCATGACTTTGCATTTGGTGGGATTAAATTCGAGAGGCCAGTTGCTAGACCAGATGTCAAGCCTGTCCAGGTCTCTTTGAAGTCCTGCTTGGTCCTCATCCGATATGATTCTCCTCATGTGTGTGTGTGTTGCCGCCTCTTCGTTAGCCACTACTGGCTTTATTTCTGGCTTGGAGAGCCTTATCCTACCTCATGTTAAAACTATGTATGCATACTGCCTTTACAACTCCACTGTTCAGGTCGTTCCACTTCTTGACTACTCTAAGACTGGAAAATTATGTTAGTTACCCGTTGTTAAAGACACTCGCAACACATTACATAAGTTAAACGAGTCTATAAGAGAGTAAACAATTTGCAAACGAAGATAAGTTAAAGAGTGAGGGATGGTGGAGAGAGTGAGGGATGGTGGAGAGAGTGATGGAGGGTGGAGAGAGTGGGGGGGAGGAGAGATTGAGTTAGGAGGGAGGGAGGGACACTCTTAAACACACACACACACACACACACACACACACACTGCACCAAACTAGGTGTTTAATCAAAATTACTGAGTCAGGACCAAGGGCTCAACCATGGCAACCACAAAAAGATAATTACAAATAGATAATTGCACATACACCTGCCATTAGCAGGGGTAATTACTTTCCAGGAACGATTTACAATTCTTTAAAAAATATATCAAGAGTAATTACCAGTAGTTGTTGTCTCAACTCATCTCTGTCATTACTGCCATAAAACATTGTTTCCCATTGTTCATGTAACAGAACAAAAATGACTCTCGAGTATTCTTAATTACTCTTAATTGAGAGGATCAAGAACGAGGGTTTGCCTCGCATGACGATGGTCCCAAGAAATCTGCCTTGGGTGTTTCAGATTTGTATGCGTCGTCGGATTTGATTGTGTGTTGTTTGGATTTCTATGCGTCTACAGATTTGATCGTGTGTTCGGATTTGTATGCGCGCACAGATTTGTGTATTCGGGGGTGTAAGAGCGTTTGTATTCGTAGTGTATTCATATGTTTTTTTTTTTTATATTTTATTAAAAAAACACATTATACATAAGTTGCAATTGTATCAATCTTAACATTATACATACCAAGAACCACACCTCTGAACATAATAAAAATCAGCACATTTCTTTACAATCCACCTCCATTACACCTGAACTAAACAAGCCTATATATGCAACAACACTCATTAATACAAAACAGTACATGAAAATCTAAACCTCCTCCAGGGTAACTTCCTAGATGTACCCTCATAATCCCCCACCCACAACCCACCCAAAGCACCCTACATATTGTACAGCTTTTATATTTTTCCATACCTACACATACCAACACACATGTGTAGTAACAAAAATAACACATAGGACACCAAACGTGCCAGGATTACTCCATTTCTCCATACCAAACCAGAGACAAAAACAGTATACATTACTATAAAGTGCAGATTATTTATCCTGCATTTCTAAATAGATACCTCAAATTAAATTTCAGGCCCTACTGTTACCCCTCCTGTATCCCCCCTTAACTTTGAATATTCAAACAACCTTAGAAACTTAAGACATAACAGGTTATTATGTCTCTCCATGTCTACAACAAAGTACATGTCTAAACTCGACACCGTACATTACATGTCATAAGGGAACCACTAAGTCACTTTTATCACGTGACTAAAGCAAAAAAAAAAAAAAAAAAAAAATATAACATCATCCTATATACATTCTATTCATATGTAGGCTCTAAACTGTATTTGTGTTCGGAATTGGAAAAAAAAATGGGTATAAGCTATAAAAAGCTTTTAAAAATATAATTAATATCTAAAAAACTTTTCAGTGACTTACTTAAAAATTATTACTAATTAAATACTTTTATTATCATATATATAAAATGTTAAAACTAATATGTAAACCTTTTTAAATATTTCATGATTTTGCAGGTCGATCACCATGCCCAGCCCTTCTAGGGCAGGGTAGGTGCCAAGGCTGGAGCTTGCTACCATCTGCAGCTCGTAAGCCTGCCCTTCCCGTTAGGGAAGGTGGCAGACCTGAGAGGCCTAGCATCTATCTACCTCCATGCCTCGTGCTGGTGGGGAATGTGGCTAGGCCTGGGGCCAGTTGGTCCCACCGCTGAGGGGTATCCCCTCCCATGGGAGACATAGGTCTCTGACACTCCCACGCCAGGGAGCCGGAACCGGGTCGCCATCTGGTAAAGACCCGGGCCGGGAGAATTCCCGGTGAATCAACACCTCCTCCTCCTCCTCATGATTTTGCAATTTTCATTATGTACAAGAAATACTTTCTGAAATACTTATTGATGACAAAAGAATAATAAATTTCTTTTCAGCATGATAAACATATATGAATTTTTTTTTATTCACAGCGCTAATGCTCTTCTGTACATTGTTAAATGGTAAACTGTGTGATTTGAAGAACATTAGTTTTGGCTACATAACAAACATTTGTTTGTGCTATCCAAGGTAGGCAGTTGTTATAGTTAAATGAAAGCAAACTATGTATATTTAACCTAAGATAAACCACTAAAGTCTAACAATAAAAAAAAAAAAAATTCCCCTCCTTCCCCACCAACGCTCATCTGCTTTCCAGACAACGACCCACACAAAAAAAGGAGACATAAAAATCAGTAAACGAGGCGACTGGAATAGTAATTGATAATTAGGAGGTAAAGGCAATGTTAATATTCCCATGACCGGGGCCTTAACGAGACGTATTGGCGGAGTGTTTGTCTGTCATGGATTATATTGCTAATTATCGTAGCGATAATAGTTGCCAATCACAGAGATACAACCATTATAACTACTATCTACAACCACACTATAACTGCCATCAGTTACCATTAGCCACCAATAAACCATCATCGTTAACAATAATCACTGCACCACCATAACTACCATTAATCATCACTACACCATAACTACCAACAATCACTATCACATAACTACCGACAACTACAACCATATAACTACTGACAACCACAATCTCACTTCCATCAATAACCACAAACAGCAGCATCCAGCCTCCTTCCCTTTAAAAACAAAAACAATCACAATTACATTTTCACAATTTAAAACACTGGGAGGCAGTTGAACAGTCTTGGGCTCCTGACACTTATTGTGTTCTCTCAACGTGCTAGTGGCATCCTGCTTTTCCCCCAATGAAAAGCAGGGTGCCACTAGCACGTTGAGACAACACAATAAGTGTCAGGGGCCAAGACTGTTCAACTGCCTCCCAGTGAACATAAGGGGGATTACCAATAGACCCCTGGCTGTCTTCAAGCAGGCACTGGACAGGCACCTAAAGTCGGTACCTGACTAGTCGGGCTGTGGTTCGTACGTCGGACTGCGTGCGGATAGCAGTAACAGCCTGGTTGATCAGGCTCTTATCCACCATGAGGCCTGGTCACGGACCGGGCCGCGGGGGCGTTGACCCCGGAACCCTCTCCAGGTAAACTCCAGGTAACGAGCACAACTAACAAAATTTCTGCAATATATCTACCAAATAGAAGACATTATAGACGAACAATAAGTGAAATAAAAAATAATATTATATTTTTTAAAAGATTGTGATTCATTCCTTTCCTGTTTCCGTGACTGATGAAATTACGAGAGAGAGCGAGAGGAGGGAGAGAGGGAGAGAAAGCGAGAGGAGGGAGAGAGGGAGAGAGAGCGAGAGGAGGGAGAGAGGGAGAGAGAGCGAGAGGAGGGAGAGGGAGAGAGAGCGAGAGGAGGGAGGGAGAGAGAGCGAGAGGGGGGGGGGGGTGCACTTTTATGCGATTTATCTGAGGGTGACAAGCATATGTTGATCTGAAGGCACTCAGATTCGATTCAAGGCACTGGAGCACAGATTCAACTCCTCAGATTAAAAGACCCTCCCCCCTCACCAGCATCAAGGAACCGCCCTCGAGAGTTATCCTTAATGAACATAAATATACCAGTATACAACTACTCCTAAGTATTCTAGACCCTTACTAGAAGACTAGTAATGATGACATACCAGGTTGATGCCCATGGTTGACGAAGGTTGTTTCTCTTCTAGAACCGCTGAGACTACCCTTGCTAGAAACACGGGGAACACCGTGGGTTGTTCTCCCAGCTAGCAACACGGGGAACACGGTGGGTTGTTCTCCCAGCTAGCAACACGGGGAACACGGTGGGTTGTTCTCCCAGCTAGCAACACTTAGAACACGGTGGGTTGTTCTCCCAGCTAGCAACACTTAGAACACGGTGGGTTGTTCTCCCAGCTAGCAACACTTAGAACACGGTGGGTTGTTCTCCCAGCTAGCAACACTTAGAACACGGTGGGTTGTTCTCCCAGCTAGCAACACGGGGAACACGGTGGGTTATTCTCCCAGCTAGCAACACGGGGAACACGGTGGGTTGTTCTCCCAGCTAGCAACACTTAGAACACGGTGGGTTGTTCTCCCAGCTAGCAACACTTAGAACACGGTGGGTTGTTCTCCCAGCTAGCAACACGGGGAACACGGTGGGTTGTTCTCCCAGCTAGCAACACGGGGAACACGGTGGGTTGTTCTCCCAGCTAGCAACACGGGGAACACGGTGGGTTGTTCTCCCAGCTAGCAACACGGGGAACACAGTGGGTTGTTCTCCCAGCTAGCAACACGGGGAACACGGTGGGTTGTTCTCCCAGCTAGCAACACGGAGAACACGGTGGGTTGTTCTCCCAGCTAGCAACACGGGGAACACAGTGGGTTGTTCTCCCAGCTAGCAACACTTAGAACACGGTGGGTTGTTCTCCCAGCTAGCAACACTTAGAACACGGTGGGTTGTTCTCCCAGCTAGCAACACGGGGAACACGGTGGGTTGTTCTCCCAGCTAGCAACACGGGGAACACGGTGGGTTGTTCTCCCAGCTAGCAACACGGGAACACGGTGGGTTGTTCTCCCAGCTAGCAACACGGGGAACACGGTGGGTTGTTCTCCCAGCTAGCAACACGGGGAACACGGTGGGTTGTTCTCCCAGCTAGCAACACGGGGAACACGGTGGGTTGTTCTCCCAGCTAGCAACACGGGGAACACGGTGGGTTGTCCTCACAACTGCTCTTTGCGTAAATGGAATGTTATTAGTGTGTGTACATGGAGAGACAAACTTGTGAGTGTTGTTGATGTTGGTCGTGTTAAGGGCCACACAAAACTAACGCCCTATCACTGGTAAGAGTTGCTTATGGTTGGTTAATAGGGTTTAAAGAATAATGACTATACTACGGTCATTAAGGTTACACGTAACTTTTTCACCACCAAACAAGAATATACTTTAATCCTTAAAATAGGGATAAAATAAAATATTCTGTGAGTGAAAGCAAACAAGGCTGCCCAAGCCTGAGTCAACACAGTCTAGGTGAAGCGTAGTTCAACAAATTAACGAAAACAAGGTACATTCCATATACGTATACTTATTTTAATACTAAATACGTGAAAGAAATTTTCAGTATGTATAAAAAACATAAATAAAAGGCATGTTGTTGCCGTCTTAGGAACAACACTGTAGGTGTGTGTATCTCTCAGTGTATATACGCTGAGAGATTACAATAATAACAAAATATTCTTGACTGGTTACATGTAGCCTTAATGACACTCGTGTGGTCAATTGGCTTAAAGCTTCATTAACCAACCAACCTAAACATGAAAATATAATGATAACTTTTGAAAATGAATAACCTGTCGGGTAGACTTATCCAAGAATTAATACTAATTTATATACACATGTATATACATATATTCCTCGTTGTAGACATCTTCATTTATCATTCGAAAGTTTCGGAGTATCAAACTCCATCATCAGTGCTGGAACAATTAAGAGCATTTACCAAGGAGAATAGCTGATCTATATGTATCATAAACAAAGTTGTTTTATTGCCGTTTTTAACAGAACATTTAAACAGTCTATCGTGTCTTTTATCTATTAATCTTCGTCATGTCTGTTTTGGTTTTCAGCTTTATGTTATCTGTGAAGGCGTCACCCTGAGATTTCCTCAGACGCATCATTGCACTCCAAGACTTTATATAAAAAAAACAACGTTTCGCGCAACGAAAACTCTCACTGTGCGAAACATCATCTGCAATTGTCCTGGTCTGCCTACGTCTCTTCCATTTCCAGCGTGTTTTTCACCACTCTACATGGCGACCTGTTTTGCAAGCAGTTAAGAACAAATGCTCTTGAAATGACGTTCGATTCCTCTTACCCAGTCTCCCTTCTGTTGGTCGCCCTCACAGACCAGATGGGAAGGAGACAGCTCCAGGAGCGGTAACAAGTATATGGCAAGAAAATAGTTAATCAGTGGTTGCAAAAATGGGAATTAGTAATCGTCTGGTAAGACAACTAGGGAGTGAGTGATAGTTGACGTGCTTCCTTCTTTGGCTCACCCTGTCTTGATGGCTCTCAGCGGCTGTCTACAGCCTCGTCTCTGTACCTCCATCAGCTGATAGCCTCTCGTCTGTTTACATGAATCAGCTGATAGCCTCATCTGTTTGCCTCCCTCAGATAATTCATATCCCTTCTGAACCTTTTTTTCCCTCCTCGATCCCAAAACGTTTAATCAATCTTCACCAGCTGATTAAAACGTTTGTTTACTAATATCAACTGATCTCCCTTTTCTGTTCTTGCTATCAAACGAACACACGTTTTATACATAGGAAAAACTTTGCTTCCACTGGCCAAAATACATTGAACAAATTCCAATCGCACATTTTTTTCCCCAGGAACGAAAACACCTATTTGGGCCGAATTTGCCTGAAACGCAAACACAATTCAGGCAGTTTTTTCCGTGACTTGGTCGTCAGATATGTTTTGAAACTGTGGACACCGTGTCTATAAAGGCAACGCACAGCTGTGGCAGTGGTGCAGCTGTGGCGGAAGTGCAGCTGTGGTAGAGGTGCAGCTGTGGTGGAGGTGCAGCTGTGGCGGAGGTGTAGCTGTGGTAGAGGTGTAGCTGTGGTAGAGGTGTAGCTGTGGTAGAGGTGCATCTGTGGTGGAGGTGCAGCTGTGGTAGAGGTGCAGCTGTGGGGGAGGTGGAGCTGTGGTGGAGGAGGAGCTGTGGTGGAGGTGGAGCTGTGGTGGAGGTGGAGCTGTGGGCACTATGTGCCCATTCTCCGTTCCTGCATAAATTTCCGCCAAGAAAGAAGCAATGTAAGAGAGAGAGAGAGAGAGAGATAGATAGAGAGAGAGAGAGAGAGAGAGAGAGAGAGAGAGAGAGAGAGAGAGAGAGAGAGAGAGAGAGAGAGAGATGAACAAAACATGAGGAGCTTCATTTTCAATTGTTGTGAGCTCACGCACAGTTTCGTGAGCTCTCATTGTCCTGACATGATCACCATTGTTGAGACATACTACTTGGTCGACATGACTCCAGAAAATTTTGTTAGGCAAGATCAGGGAGGAGGACTTGCCATAAGCTTTCCTAAAAGGGCACATATGCCCAGCTCATTGATGATGCCCTCCCTTATCACCTGGAAATGATGTTCTCGAGGCTATGCACAAACTCTAAGCGATGGATTTATGTAGCAGTTTCGTCCTGCCCGAGGATCGATCTCGGAAACTTTCGATTGTGAGCCGGATGCTCTAACCACTACATGTCACCTTTCATTAGTGAAAGCCAGATAGAGAAAGTACGAGATGAAGATACAGTTAGATAAATTGAGATATTCAGAGACGTATATTTTAGGAAAATTCAGTACCAAAAAAACACGAATAATTCCCATAATTTAAAATTTTATTCCTTCGCTACATAAATAAAAAGACTTATATAACACGGGTGTATTCCTCTATATTTGAAAACTATTCATTTTTAATTAACGTTGGCAATAAATCACTTAAGATTTTTTTTTATATTTGCGGGGAAGGATTTTTATTGGTGGTGGGGAGAGGCGGGGAAAAGGCGGGGAGAGGCGGGGGAAAAGGCGGGGAGAGGCGGGGGAAAGGCGGGGAGAGGCAGGGGATAAGCAGGGAGAGGCGGAGACACTCAGTATGCTGTGAGCCACGGGTGAGGGGGGATGTACGTGACCAAGCTTCTCCTTCATCACTATTCTATATAATTTTTCTCCAAAGTTCTTCAACGTCAAGTGTCTCTAAGATATTCTGAATAATATTTAACGTGAACTGTTAGTGCAGCTGCTCCAAAATTTGACTATAAGGATATTCTGCATTCCTGCTTTAACAAATTATATCTATAAAATGGAAAAAAAACTATAATCATGGTCGAAATAATTTGTGGTAAATATGAAATTGTCCCTTATAATTATCAGAATTTATAAAACCAAACTGCACGGAAAAAAATCGATATAAAAAAAAATCCAAAATCATATTTGATCGTTTTTGAAAGACTTTGAAACGTGAAATAAGACTTTTGCGAAACCATTATTGACCATTGCTAAGAGCGTTATAGTGGTGCTTTTATGGAAAAATTCGTTCGTTTCTCTAACAGTTATCAATAATTTTGATGTTAATGAGTAGATTGCTAATCACAGATGCACACAAGTTTACATTAGGGTGAGACACGTGTATTGTGGCTACAATATTAGCCCAAGTCTGTCTGTCTCTGTCTGTCTGTCTGTCTGTCTCTGTCTCTCTCTGTCTCTGTCTGTCTGTCTCTGTCTCTGTCTCTGTCTCTCTGTCTCTGCTGTCTCTGTCTCTGTCTCTGTCTCTATCTGTCTCTCTGTCTGTCTCTGTCTGTCTCTGTCTGTCTGTCTCTGTCTGTATGTCTGTATGTCTGTCTGTCTGTCTGTCTGTCTCTCTCTCTCTCTCTCTCTCTCTCTCTCTCTCTCTCTCTCTCTCTCTCTCTCTCTCTCTCTCTCGTCCTTGCCTTGATTACAAAAGTTTTAAGAATAACAATACTTTGTGAGCTGAAGATAAATGATTTGAGTGTGATTACCTCTTTGTGCGTTTGTTGTGTTTTTTTCCCTCGGGTCGAGTGGCAGCTCTTGGCCTCCTCCCTCAGATTGAGGCACAGCTCCTGACTTCGTCTTTCAGGTTGAGTGTTAGCTTCTGACTTCGTCCCTCAGGTCGAGTCACAGCATCTGGTCCCGCCTGGTAACTTCTACAGACATGAGACTTTACAGATTCGTAGCCTTCAGGACCTAATCATACCTCCTCTCGAAGCTGCGTCTGGAGTTTGTCTACCGCTTGTTCTTCTTTCCTCCTCCTCCTTCTTTATCTTCGATCCACTTATTACCATGAGATTCAGCAGAACACTTGTCAAAGCTGAGGGACTGACCACCTCCAAAAATCTTCAAGGCTGATGCACTGTTTACGTCATCTTCACCTCTCTACTACTTCCTTTCTCTTCGTAAAATATTCCCTATTATCTATATGGCCATCTGCGTCCCCAGGTTCTGTCTCCTCGTATCTTAGACACCAGTCTTAAAACTAAATTCACAGAGTACAAAACAGCGCAATCAATTTCCTAATAAGAATGAATGGTGAAAAGTCTCTTCCTGAGCTTTATGAATGGAGAAGAAATATATTGAATCTGGAATGTGCATTATTAATGATTCTGTACACAGAGAGGCTCATTTATTATATGTATTGAGAATAAATATATATATGTATATATATATATATATATATATATATATATATATATATATATATATATATATATATATATATATATATATATATATATATATATATGTGTGTACTGAGACAGAGCACACCTGCTATTTACTTTAAAATCTACAGAGTCTAAGAAATACTGACATAAAGTCGTGTGTGGTTGAAAACAAACTCTTTAACTTGGTGAGATTCTTATAAGAGACGTCTGTGGTTGACTGCGAAAAAAATAACATCTATGGAATAGGAACAAACTGTGGAAAATGTGAAGGTTTTGGTTCACTGACGACTCGGCCAGCACTAACAGTCCAGAGTTACGAAATCGTCGACTCCCTAAAAAAAAAAAACTCATTAACGAAAAAAAATAAATAATTCAGAAGCTGTAAGAAATATAAGGAAAATCCAAAGTATTTTAGAGCCTGGGAGACATACAGAGTTTTTAGAGGAACCATGGCGGAAGTTCGTACAATTGTTAATTATTTTTTAATAATTATTTGATGAATTAACTTGTGAGATGAAGCAGTTGCCGAGAGGATCGCAGAAGGTGACGCCTGGAGGTGGTACCGTCAGCGTCTGCTTCAGGAACATGATCCTCTTAGCAGTATTCATGTTAATGTCTGGTAAGTTGGTGGTCAATGCGCCTGTGAGGGCCATACCGTGCCTGGGGAATGGAGTGGGCGGGGGGAGGGGGGTAACTAGCCTTGATCCGAGGAAGGGGAGGGTAGCTTTAGTGCCTTGTACAGATAACCCTCCCACTTTTATGGGTACACACACACACACACACACACACACACACAAACAAACAAACAAACAAACAAATGCGATGGTGGCAGTGCACATAACGAAAATATATTACCAACTCCTTTTTAGGCTCTGTGTTTTTCACTCTGGTGAAAGCCATGAGAGAGAGAGAGAGAACTATGGGGCAGGGAGACAGCGGAAGAGCTTACAGTTGTCACCGGGGCTATCTTCAGAGAAGCACTATCTACTATTATAAGAGGGTCGAGACAGGAATAGTAAAGATAAAGGCTGTCTCCCCACTGTCCACTCCCTCTGACCACTTCCGGAGGGAAAGTGAGTTAGGGACAGAACCATAACTAGAGAGACAGCTGGATTTAGAGATATATTCCTCAAGTTAGAATTAGAGACAAAGCGCAAGCTACACTGCTAGATCATTACCTGGAGTCTACCTGGAGAGAATTCCAGGGGTCAACGCCCCCGCGGCCCGGTCCGTGACCATGCCTCCCACCAGCACTAACAGCCTAGCTAGCCTCCACCAGAATATATTACGTGTGGTGGGTGACAGGTGGAGAGGGAACCCTCTGAGATATTATCCTGTTTGTTGCTGGTGGAGAGAACTTGCAACCCTGGCCACTCTCAATGCTCACTCTTGATAAATGACTCAGTATTAATTCTGGCTGGAAAAATATTCTGGCATTTTCTTGCGAGCGCATAAAAGATTATTTTGTAGATTTGGATTATTCACTGGGATGTTATTGCTTTTGTTACGTGTACGTGTGTGTGTGTTAGACTCTGTGTGTGAGTGTTAGCTTGTGTGTGTGCGCATTAGATTGTGTTTGTGTGTTTTAGATTGTGTTTGTGCGTGTTAGACTGTGTGTGTGTGTGTTTGTTTGCTCACTTTGTTGCATCTACAAGTCATAACTCGTGGCATATAGGCCAGATTTTTGGCCTTTAGGGCCCATTCATACAAAATCTGGGAAGTGTTTGTTTTTTATGATCTGCATTGCTGCCAAGGGAGGTTAGGTTAGGTTAGGTTAGGTTAGGTTAGGTTTGCGAGGAACTTCTTAGACGCGAGGTGTTGCTCCAGGGAAGCGCTGGAGAAATAGGTGGAGAAAAATATTTTTTTTTCTTTCCGGGGATTTCACGTGCTGTTGGAGTGTAAGGTAACATTTGCGAAGGGAATCAGGAAAACAGGTTAGCCGGGCTTGAGTCCTGGTGGTCTGAAGTACAGTGCTTGCACTCTCAAGGATGGGTGAGGATGCTACAGTTCTGAGGCTCAGCTGTACCGTGATATCAGCACACTGCTGGCAAAAGAGCTATTGAATGAATTACGGTGAATGTGATTCCTTTTTCTCGGGTCAACCATCCTCAGTGGGAGACGGCCAGTGTGTTAAGAAAAAGTAAGCAGCAGTTACCAGACAGTAGCCACAAGGGAACAGTCACCAGGGAACAATCACCAGGAAACAGTCACCAGGGACCAATCACCAGGGAACAGTCATCAGAAAACAATCACTAGGGAACAATCACCAGGGAACAATCACTAGACAGCAGTCACCGGGCAGCAGTCACCTGGCAGCAGTCACCTGGCAGCAGTCACCGGGCAGCAGTCACCAGGAAGCAGAGTGACCGTGCAGTCATCAGTATTCTCCTCTTTCTCTTGCTTCCTGATTGATCTTGCAATAAAGCAATTTCGTTGCAACAAGGCCAAGGTCTCTTTAATCTATTGGATTTTTTGTCAAGGGTGCATGTGTATATGTGTGTGTGTATGTGCATGTGTGTGTGTGTATGAATGTATGCATGTGTGTTTGTATGTATGCGTGTATATAGTCATATATGCATTTATTTGTGTGTGTACGGTGGAGTTTATGTATCGCGTGTGCAAGTTGCGTCCGTGTGTATGTGAGGACGCATAATAAGTGTCATCCTGCGGGAGTAAGTTAGAAAATAATGTTTTCTGTATTGCAGCTGGAGGAGCCAGAAGTGTGGACGACTGGAGGACCTCTGATGCCAGGAAGACACTCAGAGAAAGAGACCCCATATCTCTGAGGGGCGGGAAGGTCGACCCTATGTCTCTGAGGGGCGGGGAGGTCGACCCTATGTCTCTGAGGGGCGGGGAGGTCGACCCCATGTCTCTGAGGGGCGGGGAGGTCGACCCCATGTCTCTGAGGGGCGGGGAGGTCGACCCCGTGTCTCCGAGGGGCGGGGAGGTCGACCCCATGTATCTGAGGGGCGGGGAGGTCGACCCCATATCTCTGAGGGGCGGGGAAACCCTGAGTCCCATGACGCATCAGGTTGACGGGGCTACCTTTACGGGGCAAGAGAAAGAGCAACAACAAGAGTTGTGGGATCTATCTTCATTGCAACGGGAGGACCTGACGTCATTACAACGGGAAGAACAGAGCGATTCTTGGAGCTTGGCTTCACTAAAACAGGACGAACAGTACAGGTTCTGGGATCCAATTCTTTGGCAGAAACAGAGACGACAGTTGCCTTGGGATCAGCAGCTTAAGACAGTGGCGTTAGATTCGACTTCCTCTCACCAGCAAGATCAGTGGGAACTGAACCTACGGGACCTTGGTCTTCAGAAGGTGGCTCCGTCCCTAACGACGACCCCTGAGGACCCCAGCATCGCCCCATCGGAGCCTTACTTCCTGGAGCCTCCCGCTGTCCAGGTATCCGTCAGGGCAGGTCAACCAGCCACTCTTACCTGCATCGTCAAGCATCTGGGCAACAGACAGGTATGCTGGGGACTGTCTGTGCTGTCTCTCTGGTGAGGGAATGTCTGTTGACGTCTGTCTTTTGAGGAAATGTCTGTTGTCTTCTGTCTTATGAGGGTCGGGATTGTTATTACATTTAACAGGTGTGAAAAGGATAACTTACCCTATTTAACAAGTTGGTGTATGGTGAGAGACAGAGAGAGGCAGATAGAGACAGATAGAGATATTAGACAATACTGTTAAACGTGTGTGCCAGAGAAAGAGATGCGGTACCACCCTTCTCTCACCGTTTAAACAGAAGGGTGGTAGTGCCGTTGTACAGTGGGGAGCAGAACCTACCATTCCTTCATGACTTACGAAATCGTAATAACACGATGGCATGGGTTCAAACCTCACCCGTTTACCTCCCTGGAGTATACCTGAAGGGTGTTCCAGGGGTCAAAGCCCCCGCGGCTTTCCGAAATTTTTCTTCCATCTCTTCCCTCTATTTTCCCTACATCATTATTATTTTTTTTCAGAAAGAGAACTGTTCTTGGGTCATCTAAAGCACAGCATCTTAATTCCGACGATTAGGAGATGAATAAGACACATGTGCACAGTCTTGGTATCTTTATTCCGGAAATAAAGATACCAAAGACTTGCACATGAGACTTATACCATGACGGAGAGTCGATGAACTCTACTCTCCGTCATCGGTGCCATAGAGCAACAAATTATACAAAGGCGCCTTCGTATTAGTTTTCAAGCATAAAAAATGAATTTCAGACATACAATGTAAGGAACTGTTAGAATAAGCTTATTTTATTAAGCTTA
>WNWK01003975.1:0-27500 GCA_009830355.1 Cherax destructor | reverse complement strand
CATGGTAGCTGGAAAGAGGGATTTCCACTGTGGAATGTAAATTATCATCCTTGCACGGGATTACTTCCTCCGGTCAGATCGATAATTAACAGCCGGGTGTGACGCGGCGTGACGCGGCGTGACGCGGCATTTCGAGACTGCCCAGCGTGACGACCAGTAACGTTTTTACAAGCCATCTAAATCCGCCACATAATTCACAAGAAGATGGCTCTTTATTACAGGACAGAAGGTCATCCCTCTCTTGCCTTCATGACCCTGTTGTCCCTGTCCGTGTCCTTGTCCTGGCTTTGTGCTTTCTTTGTCTTGTCTTATTCTGTCTGTATCCATGACCGTCATAGCCCTGACCTGTTCCCCCAGCCTGAATAATCGAGGATACAGCCGTGGTATAAGTCGACCCAAGATATAGTGTGGGATCAAAAGTTAGGTGGACGGAAAGGAAGTGGCTATCCTGGTAAACAGTCGACACACAGTGTCGCAGTGTCCTAGTCTAGTCCAATCACCTACTGAGGTCAGCATTTAAGGCTGCGTTTCAGCCTTGTCACAGCTTACAGCAGTGTTTAGAGTTGAATCCTGTCCTGTCAAAACATGAGTCTTGTACCACTGTCAATACTAACCTCGGTATTTAGGGGTGGAGTCTAACCTAATTAACAGCTGATGTCAGTATTTAGGATGGAGTTGTGCTTATCACTGCTAAAGTCAACATTTAGGGTTTTAAGGCCTGCCCATTCACTGCTATTTTAGCCTTTTAAGGGTTGGAACCTTCTTCCTAAGGGTTTAAGGGTTGGACTCCTCTTCCTCAACGTTTAAGGTTGAGTCCCGCTCCCTCACTACAAACATCAGGTCCAGGTCTCAGACCAGGAGGTCTCTTTAATATCTGCTGGTCAGGCGAGGGGGGGAAAAAATGTAACCCAGACCAATATAACCTGGCTCTGACACCGTGCTATTTATGACCATTGATCTGTGGGTTTTGTGCTCACCCAGTTGTGTTTGCACGGACTCGAGGCTTACGTACAGGCGCTGCCTATTAAACTATATAGATCGGCATTACTCATGTCTGTTTCGGTTGCTCCGGTTATAGGTGATTTAGAAGCTTCGTATTGAGTTTTCCCTCACTACTTCCTTATTTAGCTTGTTCTACTTTTCTACGATCTTGATACCTAAGAATATTGTAACCTTCCGATGGGTTATATGATTTTTTTAGTTTTCCTCTATGTATTCTTGTTCCTGGATCTAGAATTTCAAATGTATTGAATTCCCTTCAGTTCCCTGACCAGACTGTTTGCATACCTTTGAACCTTTCCATTCATCGAAACTAACTTTATCTAGTGGAAAATTAATGTTGGTACAACACTGATCATAACTGGTCCGTCATATATTGTAAATAACATATTAAATATTTCTGATTTTTGAAAGCTATCCTTAAAAACACCGGCTTAGCAGACACTGCCCAAGTTTGTCTCCAGAGATATGGTTAGTGTGAGGTGCAGTCAAAGTCGCTAGAGAATCTCCTTATCTACTCTAATTCCTCTCTGGTCTTCCCTCACTTTCCCAGTTTACATTACCATGTATTTGTTCCGAGCAGGTATATCTTCAACCATTCTTGTAGTCAGCCTAAGTGTATTTGGAGTCTTTTTCCATCTTCTAGTTAGCTATAAATCCTTTGCAGAGACACATGTGACTCTGTCACCTACGTGAGATGATTTATGCGAATCAAAAGAAGTTGTGGCCATAGTATTGACCTTCAGGACACTCAGTTTTTTTTCCTTCACTTATCCTGATGGTTCTCTCGTACATTTAATATGTATTCCGTCATTTAAGTTCACTGCAACCCACTGGAGCACTGGTCCTGTTACTGCTGCCTATTTTTTTTTTAGTTTATGCATCAGTCTATGTTCAAAAACTGTCAAATGCTTTCTTATAATCATGACAAATGCAACAAGTCCCTCTCTGTCTCTACTGCGAATGGAAATTACAATGGCATTGCTTTTTCTATCACATATAAAACAATCCTTAAAAAAAACAGATTTCTTTAGCTTTAATTACTGTTCGTAGCTTTTCCATCATCTCTGTATTTATTCTTCTTCTTCCTTTTCTCTTTTGACTTTCCTCTCATGGTCTGGTTCTTCATTTAATCCCGACATTATAAGAACTCAAAATTTCCAGTCCTATTTGTCGTGTCTGGTGTATCTCAGTGTGTTCTTCCCTGATCTCTCACAGACGCTTGCTTGTTGTGTATCTTTCATCGCCTCTGTTGATGTATATCTGTTATTTACTTGCTATCCTCCCATTCAGTTTCTCTGGTTTTTTTTTGCTTTCTTACCCCAGGTCTACCTACATCTTCCTTCCCTAGGTCTACCTCTGCCTCAGGAAGTTATAACCATAAACTGGTAACTGGTGTATGTCCAATGCTCATCTTTTCTTGTTGATGGGTAAATGTTAGAGAAAGTGAAGGATTCAGGAAGGAGACTCACTACATAACTGACGTAGAAATGATCTAACAAATGACCCACTACGCTTACACTGGACCTCACAAGCTGATAATACAATCACCACAACTACAAACCACAATCACAACAAACACAATACTCAACTTCTGAAATAAGTTGCTATAGCATAAATAACTCTTGCACTGAACATCAAAGAAAATTTTGAAACATTCAGATTTAAAATATCATGAATTAAAAAAAAAGTGTTTAAAAATTGCGAGAATGTAGAAGCGAGTGGGATTGTAAGGGACGTTGCAGGCGTGAATGAGTGCGTGAGGCTGCAACATGCAACGTTCAACATGCAAATAGTCTGGTCCATTGTGTGGTTCATGCAAGAGAGAGACAAAACAGGTTGAAATATTGTTGATTTCTTTACGCAAACGTGATGAGGATAGTCCTTGTGTGTGTGTGTGTGTGTGTGTGTGTGTGTGTGTGTGTGTGTGTGTGTGTGTGTTCTCACCTAATTGTGGTTGCACGGGTCGAGTCATAGCACCTGGTTATATGTGTGTGTGTGTGTGTGTGTATGTACTCACCTATTTTTGGTTACAGGGGTCGAGGCTCATAGCTCCTGGCTGTGTGTACTCACCTAGTTGTACTCACCTAGTTGTGGTTGCAGGGGTCGAGTCAAAGCTCCTGGCCCCGCCTCTTCACTGGCCGCTACTGGGTCACTCTCCCTGCGCCATGAGCTTTATCATACCTCTGCTTAAAGCTATGTATAGAGCCTGCCTCCACTACATCGCTTCCTAAACTATTCCACTTCCCGACAACTCTGTGACTGAAGAAATACTTCCTAACATCTCTGTGATTCATCTGAGTCTTCAACTTCCATCTGTGTCCCCTTGTTGTTGTGTCCCATCTCTGGAACATTCTGTCTCTGTCCACTTTGTCAATTCCTCTCAGTATCTTATATGTTGTTATCATGTCTCCCCTATCTCTCCTGTCCTCCAGTGTCGTCAGGTCGATTTCCTTAACCTCCCTCGTAGGACATACCCCTTAGCTCCGGGACTAGTCTTGTTGCAAACCTTTGCACTTTCTCGAGCTTCTTCACATGCTTGGCTAGGTGTGGGTTCCAAACTGGTGCTGCATACTCCAATATGGGCCTAACGTACACAGTGTACAGGGTCCTGAACGATTCTTTATTAAGATGTCGGAATGCTGTTCTTAGGTTTGCTAGGCGCCCATATGCTGCAGCAGTTATTTGGTTGATGTGCGCCTCAGGAGATGTGTCTGGTGTTATACTCACCCCAAGATCTTTTTCCTTGATTGAGGTTTGCAGTCTCTGGCCCCCTAGGCTGTACTCCGTCTGCGGTCTTCTTTGCCCTTCCCCAATCTTCATGACTTTGCACTTGGTGGGGTTGAACTCCAGGAGCCAGTTGCTGGACCAGGCTTGCAGGCTGTCCAGATCCCTTTGTAGTTCTGCCTGGTCCTCGTCCGATTGAATTCTTCTCATCAACTTCACATCATCTGCAAACAGGGACACTTCGGAGTCTATTCCTTCCGTCATGTCGTTCACAAATACCAGAAACAGCACTGGTCCCAGGACTGACCCCTGTGGAACCCCGCTCGTCACCGGCGCCCACTCTGACACCTCGCCACGTACCATGACTCGCTGCTGTCTCCCTGACAGGTATTCCCTGATCCAATGTAGTGCCTTCCCTGTTACCCCTGCCTGGTCCTCCAGCTTCTGCACTAATCTCTTGTGTGGAACTGTGTCAAACGCCTTCTTACAATCCAAGAATATGCAATCTACCCACCCCTCTCTCTCTTGCCTTATCGCCTTATCGCTGTGTATGTGTGTGTATGTGTGTGTGTGTGTGTTTGTACTCACCTATTTGTGGTTACAGGGGGTCGATACTCATAGCACCTGGCTGTGTGTGTGTGTACTCACCTATTTGTGGTTACAGGGGTCGAGTCATAGCTCCTGGCTATGGATCCTGCCTCCACTATATCACTCTCCAGATTGTTCCACTTCCTGACAACTCTATAACTGAAGAAATACTTCCTAACATCCCTCTGACTCATCTGAGTTTACAACTTCCAGTTGTGACCCCTAGTTGCTGTGTTCTATCTCTGAAACATCCTGTCCCTATCCACCTCGTCAATTCCTCTCAGTATTTTATATATCGTTATCATCCCTGCTGCAGTGTTCCTTCTTTTTTATGTTCTCATGTTCTTATGTCCTCCCTACCCGTCCTGTCCTTCAGTGTCGACAGGTTGATTTCCCTTAACCTCTTCTCGTAGGATATATCCATAAGCTCCGAGACTAGTCTTGTTGCAAACCATTGCACTTTCTCTAATTTCCTGACGTACTTGACCAGGTGTGGGTTCCATACTGGTGCTGCATTCTCCAATATGGGCCTGACATATACTACGTTGTAGAGAGTCTTGTGCCCGGTGGTCTGGTGGCTAGAGCTCTCGCTTCACACACGGAGGGCCCGGGTTCGATTCCCGGCCGGTGGAAACATTTCAACGTGTTTCCTTACACCTGTTGTCATGTTCACCTAGCAGCAAATAGGTACCTGGGTTGTTAGTCGACTGGTGTGGGTCGCATCCTGGGGGACAAGATTAAGGACCCCAATGGAAATAAGACAGACAGTCCTCGATGACGCACTGACTTTCTTGGGTTATCCTGGGTGGCTAACCCTCCGGGGTTAAAAATCCGAAGAAATCTTAACGATTACGTAGGTTTGCTGCAGCAGTTATGTGGTTGATGTGAGCCTCTGGAGATGTGCTAGGTATTATACTCACTCTAAGATCTTTTTTCTTGAGTGAGGTTTGCAGTCTTTGGCCCCCTATCCTGTTCTCTGTCTGTGGACTTCTCTGACCTTCCCAGTCTTCATGACTTTGCACTTGGTAGGGTTAAACTCCAGGAGCGAGTTGTTGGGTTGGGCTTGCAGCCTGTTCGGATCCCTTTGTAGTCCTGCCTGATCCTCATCCACTTGAATTCTCCGCATTGGCTTCACATCGTCTACACACAGGGACACCTCTGAATCAATCCCTTCCGTCATGTCATTCACATGTTCCAGAAACTGCGCTGGCCCTGAGACTGACCCTAATGGAACCCCGTTCGTCACAGAGTCACGTAATGCTAATGCTAATAATAATACTGCTATTGCTACTAATAATCATAATAATAATAATAATAATAATAATAATAATAATAATAATAATATACTACTACTACTACTACTTCTACTACTACTACTACTACTACTACTACTACTACTACTACTAATAATAATAATAATAATAATAATAATAATAATAATTGTTATCCAAAAAAGTCAACGTCAGTCACATGAATTTCCCTTAAAATAAATGATGAGTCATAGTGGACCAACTCTCAGAGGGAACGCATACACACAGAGAGAGAGAGAGAGAGAGAGAGAGAGAGAGAGAGAGAGAGAGAGAGACAGACAGACAGACAGACATACAGACAGACAGAGACAGGGAGACAGAGAGAGAGAGAGAGAGAGAGAGAGAGAGAGAGAGAGAGAGAGAGAGAGAGAGAGAGAGAGAGAGAGAGAGAGAGAGAGAGAGAGAGAGAGAGAGAGAGAGAGAGAGTAGAGGTGAGAGGAGAGAGAGAGAGAGAGAGAGAGAGAGAGAGAGAGAGAGAGAGAGAGAGAGAGAGAGAGAGAGAGAGAGAGAGAGAGAGAGAGAGAGAGAGAGAGAGAGAGAGAGAGAGAGAGAGAGAGAGAGAGAGAGAGAGAGAGAGAGAGAGAGTTTGAACATTCGAAGAAAATTTCTCAACGGATGATGCAAGAGACATGTTTCCACTCTCTTTATTTAGCGAAATACAAAAAATTAACTAGAAAAAGTAGTTTTTATATCCAAAAGAGAAGAACCTTTAAGGGCGTTCTTGAGTGCGTTAACGAGTGTGTTGGTGCGCTGGTAGTGTCCGTGTTGTGTTGAGGCCACAACTGTGAGGTTCCCAGAGGTAAGAGGTGGTGTTGAGGCCACAACTGTGAGGTTCCCAGAGGTAAGAGGTGGTGTTGAGGCCACAACTGTGAGGTTCCCAGAGGTAAGAGGTGGTGTTGAGGCCACAACTGTGAGGTTCCCAGAGGTAAGAGGTGGTGTTGAGGCCACAACTGTGAGGTTCCCAGAGGTAAGAGGTGATATTGAGGCCACAACTGTGAGGTTCCCAGAGGTAAGAGGTGGTGTTGAGGCCACAACTGTGAGGTTCCCAGAGGAAGAGTGGTGTTGAGGCCACACTGTGAGGTTCCCAGAGATAAGAGGTGGTGTTGAGGTCACAACTGTGAGGTTCCCAGAGATAAGAGGTGGTGTTGAGGCCACAACTGTGAGGTTCCCAGAGGTAAGAGGTGATATTGAGGCCACAACTGTGAGGTTCCCAGAGGTAGAGTGATATTGAGGCCACAACTGTGAGGTTCCCAGAGGTAAGAGGTGGTGTTGAGGCCACAACTGTGAGGTTCCCAGAGGTAGAGTTGTTGAGTCACAACTGTGAGGTCCCAGAGGTAGAGGTTGTGTTGAGGTCACAACTGTGAGGTTCCCAGAGGTAAGAGGTGATATTGAGGCCACAACTGTGAGGTTCCCAGAGGTAAGAGGTGGTGTTGAGGCCACAACTGTGAGGTTCCCAGAGGTAAGAGGTGATATTGAGGCCACAACTGTGAGGTTCCCAGAGGTAAGAGGTGGTGTTGAGGCCACAACTGTGAGGTTCCCAGAGGTAAGAGGTGGTATTGAGGCCACAACTGTGAGGTTCCCAGAGGTAAGAGGTGGTATCGAGGCCACAACTGTGAGGTTCCCAGAGGTAAGAGGTGGTGTTGAGGTCACAACTGTGAGGTTCCCAGAGGTAAGAGGTGGTGTTGAGGCCACAACTGTGAGGTTCCCAGAGGTAAGAGGTGGTGTTGAGGCCACAACTGTGAGGTTCCCAGAGGTAAGAGGTGGTGTTGAGGCCATAACTGTGAGGTTCCCAGAGGTAAGAGGTGGTACTGAGGCCACAACTGTGAGGTTCTCAGAGGTAAGAGGTGGTGTTGAGGTCACAACTGTGAGGTTCCCAGAAGTAAGAGGTGGTGTTGAGGTCACAACTGTGAGGTTCCCAGAGGTAAGAGGTGGTGTTGAGGCCACAACTGTGAGGTTCCCAGAGGTAAGAGGTGGTGTTGAGGTCACAACTGTGAGGTTCCCAGAGGTAAGAGGTGGTGTTGAGGCCACAACTGTGAGGTTCCCAGAGGTAAGAGGTGGTGTTGAGGTCACAACTGTGAGGTTCCCAGAGGTAAGAGGTGGTGTTGAGGTCACAACTGTGAGGTTTCCAGAGATAAGAGGTGGTGTTGAGGTCACAACTGTGAGGTTCCCAGAGGTAAGAGGTGGTATCGACCCCACAACTGTGAGGTTCCCAGAAGGAAGAGAATGGTAGTTTAAGTCACAGTGACCTCTAACAGGAAAGCTTTAGATAAGAAAGGTCAGTAAGAAAAGATTTACCCATATGTTCTGAGATGATTTACTTAAAGTTTCTGTCAATAAGGTACTGTCCATGTATCGTGAGGTACTGTCCATGTATCGTGAGGTACTGTCCATGTATCGTGAGGTAATGTCCATGTATCGTGAGTAATGTCCATGTATCGTGAGGTCACATGTGAGTTCCCAGTATCGTGAGGTACTGTCCATGTATCGAGGTACTGTCCATGTGAGTACGTAGAGAGTATCCCAGTATCGTGAGGTACTGGTCCATGTATCGTGAGGTACTGTCCATGTATCAGGGAGTCGTGTGAGTATTGAGTCCATGTATCGTGAGGTTACTCCAGAGGTCTCATGTATCTGAGGTACTGTCCATGTATCGTGAGGTACTGTCCATGTATCGTGAGGTACTGTCCATGTATCGTGAGTATCGTCCATGTATCGATGAGTGAGACTGTCCATGTATCGTGAGGTACTGTCCAATGTGAGTTCCAGATCGAGGTACTGTCCATGTATCGTAGTACTGTCGATCGTAGTACCATGTATGTAGGTACCAGAGTGAGGTACTGTCCATGTATCTGAGTCGCCAGTAGGTCTGTCCATGTATCGTGAGGTACTGTCCATGTATCGTGAGGTACTGTCCATGTATCGTGAGGTACTGTCCATGTATCGTGAGGTAATGTCCATGTATCGTGAGGTACTGTCCATGTATCGTGAGGTAATGTCCATGTATCGTGAGGTACTGTCCATGTATCGTGAGGTAATGTCCATGTATCGTGAGGTACTGTCCATGTATCGTGAGGTACTGTCCATGTATCGTGAGGTACTGTCCATGTATCGAGAGGTACTGTCCATGTATCGTGAGTACTGTCCATGTATCGTGAGGTACTGTCCATGTATCGTGAGGTAATGTCCATGTATCGAGGTACTGTCCATGTATCGTGAGGTACTGTCCATGTATTGTGAGGCACTGTCCATGTATCATGAGGTACTGTCCATGAATCGTGAGGTACTGTCCATGTATCGTGAGGTACTGTCCATGTATCGTGAGGTACTGTCCATGTATCGTGAGGTACTGTCCATGTATCGTGAGGTAATGTCCATGTATCGTGAGGTACTGTCCATGTATCGTGAGGTAATGTCCATGTATCATGAGGTACTGTCCATGTATCGTGAGGTAATGTCCATGTATCGTGAGGTACTGTCCATGTATCGTGAGGTACTGTCCATATATCGTGAGGTACTGTCCATGTATCGTGAGGTACTGTCCATGTATCGTGAGGCACTGTCCATGTATCATGAGGTATTGTCCATGTATCGTGAGGTACTGTCCATGTATCGTGAGGTACTGTCCATGTATCGTGAGTACTGTCCATGTATCGTGGTACTGTCCATGTATCGTGAGGTACTGTCCATGTATCGTGAGGTAATGTCCATGTATCGTGAGGTACTGTCCATGTATCGTGAGGTACTGTCCATGTATCGTGAGGTACTGTCCATGTATCGTGAGGTACTGTCCATGTATCATGAGGTACTGTCCATGTATCGTGAGGTACTGTCCATGTATCGTGAGGTAATGTCCATGTATCATGAGGTACTGTCCATGTATCGTGAGGTAATGTCCATGTATCGTGAGGTACTGTCCATGTATCGTGAGGTACTGTCCATGTATCGTGAGGTACTGTCCATGTATCGTGAGGTACTGTCCATGTATCGTGAGGCACTGTCCATGTATCATGAGGTACTGTCCATGTATCGTGAGGTACTGTCCATGTATCGTGAGGTACTGTCCATGTATCGTGAGGTACTGTCCATGTATCGTGAGGTACTGTCCATGTATCGTGAGGTACTGTCCATGTATCGTGAGGTAATGTCCATGTATCGTGAGGTACTGTCCATGTATCGTGAGGTACTGTCCATGTATCGTGAGGTACTGTCCATGTATCGTGAGGTACTGTCCATGTATCATGAGGTACTGTCCATGTATCGTGAGGTGCTGTCCATGTATCGTGAGGTAATGTCCATGTATCATGAGGTACTGTCCATGTATCGTGAGGTAATGTCCATGTATCGTGAGGTACTGTCCATGTATCGTGAAACACTGTCCATGTATCATGAGGTACTGTCCATGTATCGTGAGTTACTGTCCATGTATCGTGTGTTACTATCCATGTATCGTGAGGCACTGTCCATGTATCATGAGGTACTGTTTATGTATCGTGAGGTACTGTCCATGTATTGTGAGGTACTGTCCATCTAACGTGAGTACTGCCCATGTATCGTGAGGCACTGTCTATGTATCGTGAGGCACTGTCCATGTATCGTGGGGTACTGTCCATATATATATATATATATATATATATATATATATATATATATATATATATATATATATATATATATATATATATATATATATATATAGTATATATATATATTAATAATGTGGAAAAAAGTGAAAATGAAGAGAGTTTAAAAGTTGCTGAGAAGCCTGTCAATCAGGCCTTACCCATCAATCAGGAATGACACGTCAATCAGGTGTGTGTGTGTGACCTTATTTGACCCGGTCACCTCTGCCACTGGAGTCCATCAATAAGCTCGTGGGAAGAAAAGAAAAACCTTGGAGGAGATTTTTCTCAGAATTTATGAGGAAACTAAAGTTAGAAAGTTTGTAGTGTTAGTATTGACTTGTTGAAGTGACTTAGACCAACTTGATTAGTTTGTTTGAAACTTATGTGTTCATATATGTGCTTCTATTTTAGAGTAATGATGCCTGCTGGAGATAGATAGAAGAGAGAGAGAGAGAGAGAGAGAGAGAGAGAGAGAGAGAGAGAGAGAGAGAGAGAGAGAGAGAGACAGACAGACATACAGAGACAGAGAAAAGATGAACATGCTTTCCAATTTTTATATTTTGTTCCTGCGGGATGACTTGGCCAGATTGATATGATGTCATACTTCCCACATCTCTCTCTCTCTCTCTCTCTCTCTCTCTCTCTCTCTCTCTCTCTCTCTCTCTCTCTCTCTCTCTCTCTCTCTCTGTCTTCCTACGACATCTTTGCTCTCTGCCCAAGACACTTCTCCGTAAGTGAAGTTGTTGGAGCATCATATTGGCTGTCTGATAGCAGCATCCTGGCCATCTCATCTGTATCTATCTTTCCACCCTTCTCTATCTCACATCTTTATTCTTCCTTCTTTATCCCTTCTCTTCTCTTCCAGCCATAAACCTTTCTTTAAATTTTCTTCTCTCTCTCTCTCCCCTCTCCAATTCTCTCACTTGCTCCTAGGAGTGGTGTCTGACAAGCACCTTGTATAACACAAGTATTGTTTTTCGGTCTCCAGAGGTCAGATTGTGGTGCAAGATGAGCCTTGGGGGAAAAGGCTAGCAACAACAGCCTGCTTGACCAAGCAGTCAACAAGGAAGCCTGGTCTCAAACCGAGCTGTAAGGGAAAACGAACCCTCGATGCTGGTCACAGGTATATGTCACAGGTATGTATCACAGGTATATGTCACAGGAATGTGTCACATGTGAATGTGACATGTGTATGTCACATGTGAATGTCACACATGCATGTCACATGTGTATGTCACATATCTATGTATGTCACATGTGTATGTCACATGTGTATGTCACATGTGTATGTCACATGTGTATGTCACATGTGTATGTCACATGTGTATGCCACATGTATATATATATGTCACATGCTTAAGTATGTCACATGTGTATGTCACAGGTATATAATATTTGTAGTTACGAACGGTTAGGTAATTTTAAAGGAAAGAAAACTGGCAAAACCACTTATTAAAAAAACAATAACATTTGTTTAAGCAAGCAAATTCGCGATAAGAGAGCGACAGTTGCACGAGAATACTTCCTTATTTTCCTACCTGGATTTCACAGACGAAAAAATAACACCAGAAAAGCACCCATGAATCATCCCAAGTAGGGGAATCATAGGTCACAATCAAGAGTCAGGTGGGGTCACTCAGGTGTTGATCCCACTCACAAGCAACTGCAGTCACTATGAGACGTCACTGAACCCCAGTGGAAAGAAGTCACTTTCTCTGGCTTCTTTTTTTGGGGTTATCCTAGTTAATTTACACATATGTTACTAGTTATGATAATTGTACTTACGTGTACCTATACCTAAATAAACTTAATAGCCAACACAATGGGAGTATACGTGGTCTTCAGGATACATATACAGCTTACTGTATATGTATCCTGAAGTGGTATATGTCCCCTCGTCTCGCGGAATGATACCTCTGGCTCAGACCAGATAAAAAAAAAAGTCACGTCATTGTATTAAAACAGTTTTGGTAATTTTACTGTTTTTACGCTTATCTCGGTCCCTTTAAAAATAATAATGTAAAATTATACAAAAATAATGGTAATCTGTAAATATGCAAAAGTTCGTTCAATGGGGCTTATAAACCCATGAATTCTGCATGTCTCCTGTTCGCCAGGAGACATGCAGCCATACATGAGGGATATGCACTCTTTGTGGAATATATCCTGTGAAAATATGTCAACCTCCAAAAAGGAATGGAGATCCATAGCTCAGTATCTTGTTTACAATTAACTGCAATATGCGCCCCCGTATGAGAAGTATTCTTTTAGTTCTGCTGCTCATACCTAGATTTTGTTTACTACACACAAAATCATTACTAATTAACGCTCCAAGGTCGTTTTCTCTCTCTTTCATCTCTGACAGCTAGATAAAAATATTTTATATTCATGTTTAACTTTATTTTCCAACAGGGCATTACTTTACCTGACTCTACACTGAAGTACACTTCCCACGTCTCCGGCCTCTGAGTGAAATTGTCTGAGTCCCTCTTAAGGATGCTTTGGCAGGCTTCGCCTGATGCTGCTTACTAAATTTTGCGTTGTAAGCGAAATTTATCATTTGTTAATGTTAATCCGCCTTTTAAAGATGATTTACATAAATTATCTAAGTTTAGTCAGAGACAAATCATGAGGAACTGTATCTGGCATATTTAGTTTTTCAGAGCATTTCCCAGAGTAATATTACTGTGTGAACCTATCAGTGAGACCTGTGGATTCAGATCCCACACGTTTCCTAAAGAATGATTATAATCTATTGGCTGCTTGGTTAGGTTTAAAGTTTGTTGTTATACGAGGGTCATTAAAGATGCTTTTCACTAATACAGCACCGGTTATGAATGCTTTAATTAATCCCTCCCTCCCCCTTCCTCAAAAAAAAAAAAAAAAATGAGTAAGCTTTCTGCATAGATGCACTGAGATATACATATATCGAGGGACATACATCCACCAGACTATATTGAACGCCTCATTGTTTAATGTAACAATTATTAATGTGGTACTTTATCGAGCGAGGCCTTTCTGGAAGTCACCACATGCTACATGGTACGTGCTACATGCTACATAGTACGTGCTACATGCTACATGGTACGTGCTACATGCTACGTGGTACGTGCTACATGCTACGATGGAGTTGAGAGCCCGAATGTGGAATTTGACTCATCCTATCATGTAAGTGAAGCATCTTAAGAAGCCTGCAAGATCAAGATATATTACTTACTCGACAGCTGGGGCTTCAAGACTGTGTGTACTCCACAAGTTCCCCTCAAATCTATTACACATATTGCTGAATATTATATAAAGTATACAGCTATAAAATGCACATGAATACGAAAATACATTGGCTTTACAATGTAGCTATTGCTAGGGTCAGACACTGAAATGAGCTGACAGACAAAAGCTAATAGCATTTTTGTTTTTTTGACTTGAAGGAGTTTAGCTTTACCCCTGTACGACACTTGAGAATCTAAAAACACGACTACATATATTTTTGGTTTAGACTCAGATTCACGGGACGATAAACTGCATATCCGAGCGTCATTAAGAAAGTTGATGTTACTATGACTTGCTGGGTCAGGGTCACCAGGGTTTGGTGGGTCACCAGGCATTGGTGGGTGACCAGGGCTTGGTGGGTCACTAGGGCTTTGTGGGTGACCAGGGCTTGGTGGGTCACCAGGGCTTGGTGCGTCACCAGGGCTTGGTGAGTCGCCAGGGCTTGGTGGGTCACTAGGGATTGGTGGGTCACAAGGCCTTGGTGGGTCACCAGGGCTTGGTGGGTCACCAGGGCTTGGTGGGTCACCAGGGCTTGGTGGATGACCCACATTATTGCAGCACACAACTCTGCAAGACACCCATGCAACACACACCATTGCAAAACACCATTACAAGACACCATTGCATGACACCACTGAAAATAAATTCCAGGAATATACCATCATTTATCCCGGGTAATAAAGAAAATGTAAATTGGGAAATATTTATAAATATATTTCTTCAATTTGGATTTTTTTATCCCAAATATCTGTTTAAATTTAATAGGAGAGAGAGAGAGAGAGAGAGAGAGAGAGAGAGAGAGAGAGAGAGAGAGAGAGAGAGAGAGACAGAGACAGAGAGAGAGAGATAGATAGAGAGAGAGAGAGAGAGAGAGAGAGAGAGACAGAGAGAGAGACAGAGACAGAGACAGAGAGACAGAGAGAGAGACAGAGACAGAGAGAAATTAACAAACAGTTACTCAGCATACTTATTAATATCATTTATAACGCTGGAATATTTCTTATGACTAATTAAATCGAGTTTTTAATTCATCAACTTCGCGTTGAAGCAAGTTGAATATATATCGGAAAAGAAATATATCGGAAAACATTGCATTTCTTGATTATGTTTCCTGGAAACTATTGAAGAAACTCAAGAGTTTTGAAGGTTATTGCAATTTTTGTCTTTGCTTCGCTGCCTCTGTTGTGTGTGTGTGTGTGTGTGTGTGTGTGTGTGTGTGTGTGTGTGTGTGTGTGTGTGTGTGTGTGTGTGTGTGTGTGTGTGTGTGTGTGTGTGTGTGTGTGTGTGTGTGTGTGTGTGTGTGTGTGTGGGTGTGTGTGTACTCACCTATTTATGGTTGCAGGGGTCGATTCACAACTCCTGGCCCCGACAGAGTGTGTATGTGTGTATTTTCGTTTTCCAAACAGGCTTGTGTACTATTTTTCCCTCCCACATCTTCCTTCTATATAAAATATATTGATGGCATCATTCCAGAAGATTTCTCTTCTTCACACATACTCCTTCTAGTTTATAGAGAATAATGAGTCACAATGCAGAACTCAAATATTTTATCTTTATCATTTTGAGACAATGAGAGAGGAAGGGAGACATAGAGATGGATGGTTGAAGGCAGGGTGATAGAGAGGTAGAATGAGGGAGGGAGGAAGAGTGATGGACTGGAAAAGAAGGCAGGCTTACGGAAGGAGGGTAGTGAAGGGAGGCAGATAGGGAGGGAGGGAGCAATTGATTGATGGTAGAGGAAAGGAGGGAGGGAGGGAGGTAGGAAGGGGAGGGAGGATACAGGTGAGGAAAGAGAGAGAGAGAGAGGAGAGAGAGAGAGAGGGGGGCAGGCTCATTCTATTCTGCCTCATCCTCTCTGAATGTCAAGAGCATCTCAACAACTCCCTCATCTCTCGAAATTTCACCATTGGTAACCCCCCCCACACCGTCTTCTAATTTCTACATTCCGAATTCTGTACATGATATATACACAGCACATTGCTCTGAGACATGACTTCACCGCTGTCGTACCATGTACTCTGGTCGAAACCTTTTTTTGATTCCATGGATAAATATCTTTCTTTCCGACATGTGCATCATCACCCCAATTACCACGTTCCTGTGAATAGTTAATGGTCCAATACAGACCGAAACGTCGGCATAAGTTTCATTCTCCTATCTGCGAGTTATTTGCGTATTGTACCTTATTACATTCGTCTGTTCTGTGGTTTACCTCGTCTTTCAGAGTCCCATCTGCCGACACGTCCACTCCTAGATAGCTCAATACGTCCTCCTCCACACTGCCTCTTATCTGATATGCAACGTTTCGCAGCCAAGACGTTTTATCACTTTTATCACTTGGCTCTTCTCTATGTTCAAATTTAATTTCCCTCTGTAATTCCTCAAAAATTACTAAAATTCATTAGCAACATAAATCTCCTCTCCCCTTCTAAAAAAATGGATGCTCTTAATAATAAAAATAATGTTAAAACAGCCAATTTTTCTCAAACTTCAACACAGAGCATATGACAATAGTGTTGCAGAGGTGTGAGCAAAGCTCAGACCTCTGCAACACTATTGTCCTCAAATATTTATTAAGTTATACCATGAATTAAAGAAAGATCCTGGACTTCACCTTACGAAACAGACAAAGCAAATGCGATAGTAATTAAGGACAAGGTAGATTATAGTGGAAAAATGAACATGTTATTAGAAGTCGGAGGTTCTTACGTGTCCCTTAAATACTGCTGTCTCCCTTATTTAAGCTACCTCTGTATCCTACTGAAGAATCCTGCTGAACGGGCGAAACGTTCCGGCAGTAAGAATACTCAACTGCTGCACCTGTCTCTTATCCATTTAGTGTAAGACAGTAAACTATTTTATGATAATCTAATACAGTATACTGGATCTGAATGAGTAAATGGTGGAAGCAAAGCTACATACACAGCTTCGAGAGTAGACATGATAAGGTCCCAATGGGGCAAGAGCCAATACTAGAAGCGACTGTGGTGCAGCGGAGCATGGAACCGAGACTCGACCCACGCAAACACAAGCAGGTGAGTACCACTACTTAGACACGAACACAGTTGAGGGTCATGAAGGTTGCATGTCACCTGTCCATTAACCTTCAAGAATATTTTAATCCCTAAAGTAGGGATCAAAGTCGACTCTCAGTATCCACACACTGAGAGACATACATCTTATTTTGCCTGTAACAAAACAGTGTGATGAGTTAGAAGTTAATGATTACATGCGCCATCAGTTTTATGATTAATAGAGAAAGATGGGACACTAATATCGGTTTTTAATGGGGTGGACCGGTAAGCCAGTGGAAGGCTGGCTTACCGGTGGCGGTTCATAATATGACTAACACCCGCGTCAAGAAAGAACTCTTATTTCTTGATGAGTCTTACCTAACCTAATCAACAATTAATTTTAAGCTATTATCAAAAGGCTTTAAAATACAACCACCACAACACATGCCATACACTGACATGCAGTATTAAAATTGCTTCACTGCTAATATATCTAAAATTTCTCACTAATGAATTCGTGATCGAATACAACTTATTGAGTTTGCTCTCTATATCTTTATTATTTCTGAATTTATTATCAGCTAGAAGCTGAAGACATTCATAAGAATTTACAATTCCTCTTCAGAATTTACCGCACTGGTATTTACTCTAGAGGCTAATCTGTTATATATAAAAAATTTGGTCCGGCTCTTATTCTTATTGGGTCGAAATTAAAACACAAAGTTGCTTCAGGTTCACATTGTTCCAGACTTCACCAAGAGCGGCATAATCTATGAGGATGGAAGACACTTGTCAGAGGCACTTACAACACCTCTACCATTTGAGTTAACGGCACTTAAACTCGCTGAAAGAGATAATTAGAGAAAATTCTTTGAAAATCTTCCATTGAAGAAGACAGCTATAGATGTCTTCCACTAATGGACTCTGACGTGGGGTTATGTCCTCACATGATCACCTTTAATGCCTCTTAGCCCTTCCTCAAAAAATATCGTTGAACCAACATTTTTTTTGCATTCACGAGAGAGAGGTGGTTAATATAGAAGATTATCACATTAGATTGTATTACTCGGAAAACTTTTCCAAATACTCTTCGTGGAATAGTATTTCTTGAGAGTTCTGAGAAAACGCCAGGAATGAACGATTCTTTTTCAAGAGATTTCTTGAGGTTTATGAGAGCGATGGCTGGAAAAGCATCGCTCCTGACGAAGATATACTGAAGGCCCCGCTGCGAAGAGATCACGCATGAATTAGTTGCAATGGAGAATGCAGGCATTGTATTGGGGGCTACAGCTGGAGGACATTCTAGTGTAGCTCTTGACACAACTCCAGGAGGAGTTGTCTTAAGAGCAACATACCTGGGTTCATACGCTCACATCACCTTTGTCGCAGTTCGTAGGTTTGAACTTTAGCACTACACGTTTATTTTTTTAGAGAATGAAGTTAATTTTTCGGAATTGATGTATACACTGAGGTATTGAATTTGTAAATCTTAAATAAGCTTCCAGTCCTAAACATAACGATGCTTGACTAGGACTACTTCCATGTCACGCTGATTACAATGCTTAGAAACAAGATTTTTTATACGATTAATAGTCCCGGAGGGTTAATTAACATGATAATCCAAGAAAGTCAAACAATGTGACTTACTGTCATTGGGTCTTTAGGTCCTCTCTTCTAGGAGGCAATCCACAACGTCGACTAACTCCTAGTTATCTGTTTACTGTTAGGTGAACGGTAGTAACAGGTATAAGGTATCTTGCCAACACATCTGGATTTGATTCGAAATCAGACCCTTTCTCCTGCGAGACGAATGTTCTGGCAGTGAGCTACGATAATTGGTTAACTGGGCTTAAAAATTATAGAGATCTCCAAGGTTCATTAAGGCTACTTGTCACCTGTTCGTCACCAGTCAAGAATGTTTTAATCCCTAAAATAGGGATTAACCTAAATTCTCAGGATTTATACACTGAGACATACACCATACAGTGTCCCTGACATACGACAAACTCTAAAAACCTTTGTAATTATGACAGGACCTTCACTATTCTCTATGCGGTAAGAGCTAAACATGAAACAGTTCCAATACTTTCGGAAGAGCTAACAAGAATTATATATTTTTAAATGTTTCGTGGAAGATGAAGAGCTACTCCAAGAGTCGAGGTACGAGAGTTGAGAGATCACTGATGCCAGCAGTTGCTAATGATAAGAAAGTTTAGAGACAAAAGAGAGCTACCCTTTCCAGAAGTTATATCGAAGAATTTTTTTTTTTCTGATACTCATGGAAAGAAAAATACGAGAGAAAGGAGCTAAAAGTGAGACTTCTTTTATATCAGGGGCTCCCTGTTAAGAATGATACCATTAAACAATAGTAAATTTATGGATAAATGAGATCAGGCGGTCAGATGACCCGCAGCTCCAGAGCTGAGGGTCATCTAAGACCCGCGTCAGTAAACACTTGTCCTGTTTCCTGACGAACCTTATGCCTACCTGAATAGGACAAGAATGGAAAGTAGAAAGTGAAACAGAAGACCAAACATCCGATATTCCAGGAAATCTGGAGTGTGTGACTGGCGGTGTCCCTGGAGGCTAGGCAGCAGAAGAACTAGCTCCACACTGTGACATACTTGGAATAACTTCCGCAGGAGTTGGTGATCCAGCTGCTGAAGTTCCAGGAGTGGGGGGAAGATCTTCCACGATCCGCTCCTCTAGGAGTGTTTCCGGGCAAACACAATTCAAAAACATTGTGTTTGAGTTCCGGGAGTTGGCGAGGTAAACGAGATGATAATTCAAGCAGGCCAGTCTAGAGAGCTGGCTAGCACATATAGTATTGCCTGAGGATTATTCCTTTGATTTACCTTTGATGGTTCCGAGAATTTTTCTACACACAGAGCCCGGCTTCTGGCCAAGCTTGTAGCGATGGTGGTGCCGACTGATACTCCAAGAAAAGATTTATTGTAGATGCTGTTGTAGTTGTAGAAGTAACAGTAGTAGGTCTTGTAATAGTAGTAATAATTGTAAAAGTAAAAGTGGTATTTGTAATAATAATAGTAATAGTTGCAGCAGATGTAGTAGTAATAATAATAATAGTTGTAGTACTACTGTAAAAGTAGTAGCAATAGTTGTATTAGTAATAGTAGCAGTAATAGTAACTGTTGCAGAAGCTGCAGTAGTAACTGTCGTAGTCGTTATCGTAGTAGTTGCAACAGATGTGGGGAGTGAAGAGAAAGTATTACTCCTACTATTACATTGAATGTCCAGGTAACATATTAAAAACTTTCAAAGCACCTCTCTCTATTTCTGTCTGTCTGTCTGTCTGTCTGTCTGTCTGTCTGTCTGTCTGTCTGTCTGTCTGTCTGTCTGTCTGTCTCTCTCTCTCTCTCTCTCTCTCTATCTCTCTCTCTCTCTCTCTCTCTCTCTCTCTCTCTCTCTCATTGATGCAGTTATACCTGTAAAAAAGTAGTCTTTAAAATTAAATTCATATTTTTTTATGAAAATATGCAATTACAACGACAGAAAATTTTACATTTAATAGGCAGGATTAATAGCCCATTAAATTAAACGGGCGATTTGGTTTAGCAATATCATTAGCAACAACAACAACAATAAACACAACAAAAACACCACCACCAATAATAATAATAATAATAATAATAATAATAATACCATCAACAAGAAGAAAGAGAGAGTTTGCTACCACCTGCAGCTCACAAGACTGTCATTCCCACGACCCCCGCTGGGGCGGGGACGATGGCAGACCAGGGGCCTGGCTTCTCCCTACGAGCCCCGTGAGGGCGGGGAATGGGGCTAGGCCTGGGGACAGTTGGTCCCGGAAGCTGAGGAGGTACTTGTACCTTCCCCCTCCCCGGGAGACATAGGTCTCACGACACTCCCAAGACAGGGACCCAAGGCAGGGTCACCATCTGGAACAGTCCCGGGCCGGGAGAATATCGGCGAATCAACAAGATGAAAGCAATAATAATAATAATAATAATAATAATAATAATAATAATAATAATAATAATAATAATAATAATAATAATAATAATAATAATAATGGTGTATATATTCAGAGAGGTTGACTGTGAACAGAAACGAGGGGATACAGAATGGGGCTAGGACGAACGAGGGGGAAACACTAGGGGTGCGTCAAGACTAGGGATTGTGAGTTAGGGGACTCACTAGGGATTGAGTGAGGGGGGACTCATTAAGAGTGGCGAGTGAGGGGACGAACACACCTAGATATAAAATAGTCATATCAGGCTCTATACATGAATTTTAAAACAAAGTCGACAGCAGATACACACACATACACAGCTTCAGCCTGCAATGATTGCCTTTACTCGACACAATATTGTAACAATGATAGAAATTTCAAACTATTTGCTTTTCAATTTCACAACTTGTTCAAACGTTAAATGTCGTCCCTACCAGTACACACTGTCGTACTGGATGCACTCAGTGCCATACCCGTTATACAAGTCGGTACTGGATACACACAAGTCGGTACTGGCTGAATACAATGCAATACCCGTCACACAAGGCGGTACTGAATGTACACAATGTAACACCCGTCACACAAGGCGGTACTGACAGTACACAATGTAATACCCGTCACACAAGGCGGTACTGGCTGTACACAGTGAAATACACCGTCACACAAGTATAGTATTGGCATTACATACTGTAATTTCTATTACATAGATGGCTATTAGCAGTAATTAATGTAATAACTGTTACAATGGTTGGTATGTGAGAAAAATTATATTATTTTCGTTATATTTATTCATAAGGCAAATATAATCTTGAATATCTCCCCGCTCGATAGTCTGCTAAATATAATTTACAAAGGTTAAGATATGAGCCAGTTAAACTGATAATAAAATTGTCAATAAATATTACACACACACACACACACACACACATGCGCGCACCGGAGCCAGTGACTCGACCCCTGCACCAACAAATAGGTGAATACACATAAATTCCTCACTGAACATGGATAATTAATTCTGGTTCAGCATTAAATATCTATAATATTGAAACAGTTAATTAGCAGCCTTGAAGATACATTCTGACCAGATCTCTGAGAGATGCCGCCGCTCTGCCTCCATTAATATTCCTCTCAGTTAATATTCCCCTTTGGTAATATTACCCTCAGGTAATACTGCTAGTTAATCATAAGTGCTTTCCTTATCTGAGTCGCTGTGACGAGAGCCGGACACCCAAGATCCTCCCAGCGTCTTGTCTCAGCAGCAACTCTCATCCTCTTGTCTGAGTAGCATCTCTCAGTGTCTTGTCTCAGCAGCAACCATCAGCCTCTTGTCTCAGCAGTAACTCTTAGCTGCTAATTTTAAACAGCACCTTCCAGCAAGGCCTCTCAGCACTTCAGAACAGCACCTCCCAGCGCCTTGTCTCAGCAGCAAGTCTCAGTGTCTCCTCTCATCTAAGTACGTCAACTGTTTAATAAATAAAGAACATTAAATATGGCATATGATCTAAAGTGTGACCAACAGTTTGATCAGGACTGAGACCGTAATTAGCTGACGGAGGATCAAGCCTCCACCTCTCCTACTGCAGAGTGACCCATTTGAGTTTAGTGCTTCACATGTAATAAACAAATAAAAAATTGAGTTATCAAATATAGAAATATAGGATGTAGATGGTATGGTGATTGATGCAGCAGGTGTAATACCTGGAGATACGTGGAGAGGGTTTCCGGGGTCAGCGCCCCCGCGGCCCGCTCTGTGACGAGGCTTCATGGTGGATCAGGGCCTGATCAACCAGGCTGTTACTGTTGGCAGCATGCAACCCAACGCACGAACCACAGCTCGGCTGGTAATCCCCTTATGTATGCTGGAAGGCAGTTCAACAGTCTTGGGCCTCCTGACACTTATTGTGTTGTCTCTTAGTGTACTCGTGGCGCCCATGATTTTCATATAGGTGATGTTGCATCGTCTGCCGAGTCTTCTGCTTTCATAGGGAGGGATTTTCGTGTGCAAATTTGATACTAATCCCTCTAGGATTTTCCAAGAGTATATAATCATGTATCTCTCCCGCCTACGTTCCAGGGAGTAAAGGTGTTTTATCGCATTTATGTGTGCCGTTAAATTTCTCTGTACATTTTCTAGGTCAGCAATTTCACCTGCCTTGAAAGGCGATGTTAGTGTGCAGCAGTATTCCAGTCTATGTAGAACAAGCGACCTGAGAGTGTCATCATGGGCTTGGCATCCCTAGTTTTGAAGGTTCTCATGATCTATTCTGTCATTTTTCTAGCATATGCGATTGATAAGGATATGTGTTCAACATTTCCACTCGCCCCAGGGTTGCATTCCGGATTTTACAGTTTTGAGTTAAAGACGTTTTCAGTTGGGCCACATTAGGGGGATTACCAATAGACCCCTGGCTGTCTTCAAGCACAAGCACCTAAAATCAGTACCTGACCAACCGGGCTGTGGTTCGTACGTCAGTTTGTGTGCGGCCGACAGTAACAGCCTGGTTGATCAGACCCTGATCCACCATGAGGCCTGGTCTCAGACCTGGCCGCGGGGGCGTTGACCCCCGAAACCCTCTCCAGGTAACCAACGTACGTGTCTACTGGCATTCCAGGACTTAACCCGGGCCTTGGGTGGTCAACCGAAAGTACTAACAATAAGCTATACATACTTAGATGCGTTAGATACGTTATATTTGGATGATAGGTTGGTATAATGTTTGTCAGGAAACAGGATAAGTTTCCTGACTCTGGTCTTAGTCATATGATGACCCACAGCTGGAGCTTTTGGTCATCTGACTAAGGCCTTCCGCTGGCTTACCGGTCCAACCCTTTAAAAATTATGGTTAATATTGTTGTTGTTGTTGATTCGTCAGTACTCTCCCGGCCCGGGCCTTTTCCAAGTGGTGGCCCGCCCTTGGCACCCTTGCTCGGGAGTATCTCAGACTAATGTCTGCCATGGGAGGAGGTACAAGTACCTCCTCATCGTTGGGACCAACTGTCCCCAGGCCTAGCCACATTCCCCGCCCTCACGGAGCTCGTAGGGATAAGTTAGGCCTCTCTGGTCTGCCATCTTACCCACCCCAGGGGGACTAATGGGAATGTCAGTCTTGTGAGCTGCAGATGGTAGCAAGCTCCAGCTCTCGCACCTACCCTGCCCTAGAAGGGCTGGGCATGGGGTCTTCCATCTCGTCGGTACGGTTAATATTGTTGTTGTTCTTGATTCGCCGGTACTCTCCCGGCCCGGTTTTTTCCAGATAGTGACCCGACCTTGGCTCCCTGGCTTGGGAGTGTCGTGAGACCTATGTCTCCCATGGGAGGAGGTACAAGGACCTCCTCATCTTCTGGGACCAACTGTCCCCAGGCCTAGCCACATTCCCCACCCTCACAGGGCTCGTAGGGAGAAGCTAGGCCTCTGGTCTGAAACGGCAGTCCTGGGAGCTGCAGCAGACAGTAGCAAGCTCCAACTCTGGCACCTTCCCCACCCCAGGAGGGCACGTGGGACTATTCCCCATTCTAGGGGGGCCCGTGGGAGTGGTGTCTTGGTACGGTTAATAGGTGGAGGAAGTGTTGATTCGGGAATTCTCCCGGCCCGGGTCTTTACCAGATGGCGACCCGGCTCCGGCTCCCTGGCGTGGGAGTATCAGAGACCTATGTCTCCCATGGGAGGGCGTACCCCTCAGCGGCGGGACCAACTGGTCCCAAGCCTAGCCACATTCCCCACCAGCACGAGGCAGGTGGTAGATAGATGCTAGGCAACTCTGGTCTGCCACCTTCCCCGCCCCAAGGAGGCTGACGGGAAGGGCAGGCTTGCGAGCCGCAGATGGTAGCAAGCTCCAGCCTTGGCACCTATCCTGCCCTAGAAGGGCTGGGCATGGTGATCGAATTTACGGTTAATAGGTGAGGTGTTGATTCACCGGGAAATCTCCCGGCCCGGGTCTTTACCAGATGGCGACCCGGCTCCGGCTCCCTGGCGTGGGAGTAGCAGAGACCGAAGTCTCCCATGGGAGGGGGTACCCCTCAGCGGTGGGACCAACTGGTCCCAGGTCAAGCCATATTCGCCCACAAGCACGAGGCAGGTAGGTAGATAGTTGCTAGGCCCCTCTGGTCTGCCACCTTCCCCGCCCCAAGGAGGCTGACGGGAAGGGCAGGCTTGAGAGCCGCAGATGGTAGCAAGCTCCAGCCTTGGCACCTACCCTGCCCTAGAAGGGCTGGGCATGGTGAGCGAATTACGGTTAATAATTTCTATAGACAAGTTATCATACCTTCGGATAACTTTTACACCACTTTATGTATGATTAAGTTCTCAACAGGTTCTTAGAGTCCAGATTCTGATATGCGTTCATTCATCGTCTCCATTTTTCTTTTCTTCTTTTACTCCAGTCAACTATTGTGGGTAAGTAGTATATTTAGGTACAGGTACACATAAGTACAATTATACCTACTAACTAAACAAGTCAGTGACTTGTTTCCACTGGGTAGCATCCTGGGGAAGATAACCAAGGATTCCCAGGAGAAAAAAAAGCCACGATGACTAGCTTTCTTGGGTTATCCTGGGTTATTAACTCTTAAGGTGATATTTCAAAGTAAGTCTACACAGTTTAAAAATACGTACTATTCTCTTTCAAATTTTTATACAACGCAGTCCATTACATTTTCATTCACAATCATAATGAATTATTTTAGATTTTTAAAATACCGCTGGTGGAATAAGTGGTGTAAGGAAAGGGAGGGTAGCTCTAATTCCTGGAATCGAGAACTCTTCACTAGCATCAAGGAACAGCTAAAAAAAAAGTTAATAAAAATTACATGTTTGACCTCAAGCCTACGAGAAGCAGAGAATTATTATTATTATTATAATTATGGTGGAGCACTACGCCCGTAAGGGTCAAATAGCAATTGTATGACACTATTTGGTCCGAGAAAGAAGAGAACAGCTCTGATTTCAAGGATCAAGAGCCCATCACCAGCATTAGTGAAGGAAGAACGGGTCTGTTTTAACTTCCTAGAAAACGAGAATAAAATTAACGGACAGACTTTTATTTTTTTATTTCAATAATCAAGCACAATTTTTAATCAAATTTTTATCAAGTTGCTTTTCGTTTTTGCAGTTGTAATTTACAGTAACACATTTGTAAATTACTTAGGATAACTTAATAAAGTCAAATAAAATGAAGAAGTTTAACAGAAATGTATACAGAGGGATGACGGTGACTTAACAACAATTAAACCTCAATAACATCCACACTGAGGCGCTCTCATTTCTATTGCAAACTGAGAAGGAAACCTCCTAAAGAGCTAAATACTACCTTAATTTTTAAAGGGGTGGACCGATAAGCCAGCGGAAGGCCTCGGTCAGATGACCGAAAGCTTCCTCCAGCTGTGAGTTATCATATAATTAAGACCCTGACAATATTGGTTTATCACACTGTATGTCTCATAGTTAATCCAGTCATTTTATTTTGTTATATTGTATTTAAAACGCTGCATACATACAACAGATAATGTTCATTTTATGAGTCATAACCAATTTATAACGCATTAAGTGTTATGAATATAAAATTGGGGCTATATAAGTTTTACTTTTATAAGGATATGTATTTCTAAAGGTTTTGATCAAGGCCGGTGTCACCATTTGGAGAAGACCTGGGCCGGACGTACCGGCGAACCTACAAGAAGAAGAAGAAGATAAAGGTTTTGACTTTATCGTGCCCAAGAACAAGTATGTACAGACATGGAAAGCATCTTTGTATACCAAGTAATACCGGAGCGACTATCCCAGGCCGGGATCCATACCGGCAGATCATTTATACCGGCAGATCATATAGAATAGAATAGAACAGCGGCTATCTTGGAAAAAATACAACACCACTCCCATAAGCCCTGTTAGGGCTAATATACGTATTTTAAAACCACATACTACACACTGCAATTCGTATATTCAAAAATAACTCATTACGATTGTGACCAGATATAAACATGCATGTACATCTCATTAATACCTATGTATCTTGTCTACCCAACCATGTATCATTGTACCATGTCTCAATAAAGTATTAACTAGTTCATTAATAATAATAATAATAATAATAATAATAATAAATTTATTTCAGCACGATACATGTTTGTACAAAGGAGTATAACAATTAAGTGTACATTCCAAAATCCCCTTTATATGCAGAGCATATCGGGCAAAGATGTACGTATAAATACAGTTACATAAATTGTCATATATAGCAGCATATACGTAGATTACCTAGCATTATCCCAAAAACTCAAAGTGGCTTAGCTATCAAAGCTTTGGAGCCCAGTCTCTGGACCAATATGTGATGCATAAACAAGATATTAAACTAAGTAACTAACCTTTTCTAATGCTTCTCCATTATATATGAAGATTTACGTGTATGTACGAAAATTTCCATATTTTTTTTTTTTTTTTTATATTTTATTTATAAAACACATACAGGTACATTAACAACAAACTTTGCAACACTATACAAAACATTAACATTATATAGTGACAATGATACAAAGAAAATTCGTATCTGAGACCACTCCACTTGTGGTTTCTGAACATAACCACTTAAAAACTAACATCATACAGATAAAATATAAAACCCTGTTTTATACAAATACAACACGACCACAGGCCACTATATCCAATAATTTGTGAACTAAATACCTCTACATAAAACATATATGCATAAATATTACTGAATACCTCTAACCTAAGAGGCCATAGGCATTAAGACTGCCATCTTAATTATGTTTAAAACTGTGCTTTACTGTAACATTACATAATAGCAATTATTCGAAGTCTTATCTGATACCACTCAAGTTGTAAGTTATTATCCAACATATAAAGGAATAACCATCTAAATGATGGGTATTCCATCAAGACTCATAACACATATCACTTGTCACATATCACTTGACAAGGCCAACTCAATTTCCTTCCCTATCCCTATTAGACTACTCC